>JAMQGT020012147.1:0-67442 GCA_024447675.2 Pterophyllum scalare
AAGTGTGACAAACATGCAAAAAAACAGGAAATGAGGAAGGGGGCAAACACTTTTCACACCACTGTATAACCAAGTGAAAATGATTTAGTACAAGTAAAATTCAGTGGTTTAAATCCTATGGATTGGATCCTTTAAAAAGGCCACGGGATAAATATTAAGGGTCAGGATGATGATCAGTAGGACATTTAGACAAGGGAAAAGAAACTAATTTTTGATATACAAATCTATTTCTGATTTTTCTTTTCGTCTCCAGTCATTTTTTTTTCTCTGAAAATGCGATTGTACTGTTATGAATCATGACTTTGGACCATAGACTGTGAATAAAAGAGGGCTGTAGCCACAGAGATGTTCCTCATCTGGACTCTGCATTTTGGTACCTCAACACAATGTTAGTTTTTTTGGAGTTTGAAGTGACCATGTTTGGAAGAGAGGGGAAGTTTGAAGTTTTCAAACTAGCAGTCTTGGTTAGTGAGTTCCATTCATAAACTGTACGGGTTAGTAGCTGATCTCATTTTTTATATGCAAGGTATGCCACAAATTGGTGCATCTATACAGAAACAGTTAGTTGTATTTTCCAGCATAATTAAATATTTTTATGTATAATAATATAAAACACCCATCCATCCATCCATCTATCGACTCAATTTATTTCTAAGAACATTTTAAAAAAAACAAGTGTTGATCAAAGTGATGTGCTACTCGTGAAGTAGCATCAGAAGGAAAGACAACGCATGAGTACTTCAAAAGTAAAATCAAAGTATTCAGTAATTGTATTTCTTTTTCCATCAGAGGTTACTTTTCAGATTCAAATTCATACATGTGTCACACTTATAACACGTGTTTTTGTAAGTATAACCCATGATTAAAATATGTGCTACACATGGTTAGATATAAAGTGAGTGTCTACCCCTCAGATTTATCTGGTGAGGGTTCATGATTGTGATGTATCTAGAAAGAAGTTAAAATTACACAGCATTTTCATTTATTACTTATTTGCATAATTTTTTCATTGCGGGACTTTTAGATTGTTGGTACTTATATTTGAGCCAGACCGATTTAAGTGATAATAGCTATTTGTATTGGTATTTGCATTTATAATGGTTGATAAATGATAATTAAAAATGTAAAGAAGAGAATGGACACATGTTTGGAATCTACCAACTGAACCAAGCAGAGTTGTGCAGCACATAAAGAGGTAACTAAATAACCAAACAAAAAAAAAAAAAAGTAAGTGTTGGGCAATCTGTTTGTTGTGTGTATCTGAAAGAAAAAGAAATATTGGCAGATATATATTGGAAGATTTAATTGGTACTGGTCTTAAAAATACTGTATCAATCAGACTCTTGATTTGAGTGTATCATTTGTCTTCCAGGTGGACCGTTTCAATCAGAGAAAGCAATTTCGTCCTCAGGAAGGGAGAGATTTGTGGCACAGCGACTTTGTGAAGATGCCTTGTTCACAGGCAAGTATCACTTCATTATCAGAACAGGATTATTCAGGAGAAATGAGTTAGTAAAGTTTATTTATAAAGTCTTTATTCTTGTACACGGCAGAACTAACAAATTCTGAGCCTGTGATTGAAGACTGCGAGCAGCAGCATGTTTTACAAGAAGATGGGATAAATAGTCTGAACAAACTGGAGTCTATTAGATAGATATGATTCAAACCACTGCAACGCAGTACCTTTAATACCTATGGCATGCTATAATCTCTGTAATAAAATGTTATGGCCAGTAGTATTAAATGTTGTCTAGCAGGACAAGCACAGAGATGAGTCCACTGTCAGAGGCTGTAAGAAGATCGTTTGTAACCTTCACTAATGCTGTTTCTGTACTGTGATGAATTCTGAAACCTGACTGAAACTCTTAAAATAAATCATTCCTCTGCAGATGATCAGTTAGCTGTTTTACAACTACTCTTTCAAGAATTTTTGAGATAAAAGGAAGGTTGGAGATTTGCCTTTAATTAGCTAAGACAGCTGGGTCAAGTGATGGCTTTTTAAATAATTGGTTCAGTTACTGCCACCTTAAAGGCCTGCGGTACATAGCTCATTGATAAAGATAGATTGATCATATTTAAGATCGAAGCATTAGTTATTGGTAGGACTTCTTTGAGCAGTCTTGCCATTAATGGAGTCTAATAGAGAGAAGAAATAACTATTGAAGTTAACTCAGAAAGAGCCTAAATAAATATTAGTAGTATTGAAAGTAGCTGTAATAGAAAGAGTGGTCTAGGAGATGATTATGAATAATTGTTTTTAGTCATTATTAGTTAAAGTTAAAGGAATACTTGGTTCAGCAGAGCTGTGACTCTTTGTCACCCTGGCTACAGTGCTGAAAAGAAACCTGGGGTTGTTCTTATTTTCTTCAATCAGTGATGGATAGTTAGTTGTCCTAGCTTTTCGGAGGGCTTTTTTTTATAGAGCAAGAAACTCTTTTCCAGGCTGAATGAATATCTTCTAAATTAGAGAGATGCCATTCCCTCTCCAGCTTATGGCACTGAAGATTACAATAATGAAGGAATAATAATAAATTAAGTTAATAAATTAAGTTAAAAAATTTGGCCATATTTCTAGAAATGAGAGATGGTCCACCTAAAGTGGGATGGATGGATGCTGTATCTCAACAAGACCGGGTTTTCCCTAGAAAGTTTCCCAATTATCTGTAAAGCCCACATGGTTTTTTGGACACCACTCAGACAAGCAAAGGAGAACACATGACTAAACATGTCACTCTTGGTCTAATTAGGAAGGGCCCAGAGAAAATTACAGACATTGTTTTGGCAAAGTTACACACCAATTCAGTATTAACTTTACTGACTTCTGTTGGTGTTATTACTGTCAACATGAATTATTATTTTACAAACTCTATGTTTATCCTTAGCCAGCAGTTTCAAATTTCCTTCCATGTCACCTGCTCTGACCCCTGGAAGACAATCAACTATGGCTGCTGGTTTCTCAAAACTGAGTCGTCAATAGCCAGAGCTAGCTCCTATGTGTCGCCAAGTAGGGAAAAATGATTAAAGACGTGAACGGGCTGGTGGTGTCCCGGGGCTTCTGTTTAGGACTACCCTTCCTCCTCACCGTCACCTAGCCGGCCCGATTTTCCGGCTAATCTGGACAATCTGCTGGGGGAGAGCTAGCAGTGGCTAGCCCTGGTCCACACCAGCTACAGGGCCATGGCTAGCTAAAGGAGTCTCAAGGGTGCAGATCCGGGTTTCCGATTCACTGATGCTGGCCTCTAAGGCTACATTTATTAAAAGTATCATTATTGCTAAAGGAGGCTGAGGAATAACTAAACATTTGACACACCGAGCATAATCTGAAAAAGATGTCTCTTTCTTTCTTTGATGCCCAGACCTTTTGTTCTATATGGATAATATATACATCAAAATTAAATCAGCACTGTCCTCTTTCATTTTAGTTACTATAGCAACCACTCCCCACAGCTGTGGTGTGAGGTCACTATTTCTTTATCAGTCTAAAAATCATCTTAATCCTGTGGGTGTGTCTTGCTATGATTACTAGTGTATTAACAAGTTGTAAATATGTATCCCAGCCTTTAAAAATAAAGTTCCTCAATGTTAAAATGACATCTTCTCATTTTTCTAGCTTTCTTTTTCACAGAATGTGACTGATAAACAATCTCTACATGTTACTTCACCAAAATAATTCTACTAAAATTATACTTGATTTTAAAAATAACAGTATCAAAGCTACAGAGACTAAATGATGCCACACAAATGAGTAATATAGCAGGAAAATATTAATGGACCCTGGATTGAGCCTTGTAGAACACCACAGGTTAGCGAAGCCAAGAGGAAAACTTGCTCACTCTAACAGGGACAGTCCTATCAGATAAATAGAAGGAAAATCAATTTAATGCAGAACCAGAGTTACCAAAACTATAAGTCTATTAAGTAACATACTAAGCTACATACTATGATTAACAGTATTGGATCCTGCACTGAGATCAAGTAAAACCAAGCTTAAAGTATGGTGGAACACAGCCTTGCCTCAGTGAACTGTCAATAATAGACAGAAATGATGGACCAACGCAGGTGATGGTTCCCAATAGGACAGAATGAGGTAATATTTCTAGTGAGTTTAATGAAGGCTTCATTTTTTATGGAAGCTTGTTTCTGCCACTAAAAGAAAAAATTACCATCTATAACTCAGAATTTTCCCCTAATATTTGGGTGCCAGGGTGGCTCAGTGGATGAAGCATGTACATGCTACATAACTATAGCGCAGGCGGCCCGGGTTCATGTCTGACCTCCGGAGCTTTCCTGTGTGCCTTCCCTATTTCTCTCTTCTCCACTTTCCTGTCTTTCTTTTTTTTAGCACTGGAAACAAGCTTCCATTATTTTGTCTGTAATTGTAATTAGGTCATTAAGTGTAATTGGAGAGAAAATAGTGAACACTGAGGATACTGACAGCCATCTTCATTAGGGGAGGGACTTAAGGAGACTCTGCATCTTGAGTCCTTCACCTTATTTACAAAGTGATTGAGAAATAGACTACAGTCATCATCACAGAGTATCAGCATATGCTGAGGTGGAGGAGAAACAATGTTGTTAATACTGTTAAATAATACCCTGGGATTATTGCTACGATTTATGAGATTGTTGAAATAAGAAGATCTAGCTTCTTTCACTGCCTCATTGTAAGAGTGGAGAAGTTCTTAAAGATATTTTCTATGGACAACCAAATCTGTGGTCTTCCATTGTCATTCTGTTTTTCGACAGGAACAATGAAGGCCATGAGTTCAATTATTTAGCCAGTGTGAGTGAGAAATGACAGAGTGATGACTAATTTTGTAAGGAGTGACCTGAGCAGGAATGATGAGGCAGTGTTTACTACAATAATTACCACGGAGCTCAATGTTGTTGAAAAATTAAACAGGGAAGGAAACTCAAAGATGGCAGAATCATCAGCAACGTGCCTACATCTTATACAAACTTGAGAAAAAGACTGAGTTAAAAGAAACATTAAAAGAAAATCATTTATTGCCATGGAAGGCAACTTTACTAATGTCCAAATGGTTGAGGTAAAGACCATAAGTGAAGACCATGCCCAACGCATGTCCTGCAATGTGAGCAGGGCCAGATGCATGTTGGAAAAACTGCTAGAGCATAAGGAACCTCTTAGTAGTAGTATTTGAAGGATCCTCAGCATGAATGTTGAAGTCCATGACTATGATAATCCTACCTAATTTAATAGTAGATAAAATGTTTTGAAAGTCAGAGAGAAAATATGCAGCAGATCCAGAGGGACAAAACATTAAAATACCATAAAAGGGGTGAACTCATCCAGTTTTGATCATAGTCATCTCAAAGGACCTATCAGGGCTTGAAGAGATCATCTGGCATAAAAATATATTCAAATATCTCAATTCAGGGTTCCTGCTGCAATGAGCATTAGCTTTCCACACTTTAAGATGGCAACTCAGGTATGAAACAGAAGAAAGTGTGGAGACCAGCCCGAGCCTGACAAATCTCAGGTGAACCTGCCTGGTACTGTTTTCAGAGAAATGTCTTTTTTTGTTTGTTTGTTTTTAAGCCTCTTAACACTGACCTATGAATCATTGAAGCATAAAAAAGGCACCCAACACAGTTTGACATTCATAAAATATTACTTTTTCACCAGTAAATGTATTCTCAGTGTGCCAAAAACTCAGTCCATTTCAGCATAGTGTGCAGTGTGTCCTTAAAGAAATGGAGGAAACTGGCGATGTGGAGGACAAAACAAGAGGTAGCAGGCCTAAAAAACAATTTACAGGAGATGAACATCATCTGAAGGTCATGTTTGTGAAAAATAGGAAAAATTCCATTAATCCAGACCTAACGCTGAGAGATGGATCTGGTTGCTCAGTTGATCCATCGACTGTTTGTCGAAGCCTCATCACAAACTGTCTCATCGTTACCATCTCCATCAGTTGATGACTTTACATGCCTGGAATTCTTCTTTCAAATGTTTCTGAATGCTTTGACTTTGTGATTATTAACAGGCTTATATGAAAGTAACGCCAATTTTCTATGTGGTGTCAAGAGGAAGAGGGCACATAAATATATTTGTAATTGCAGGTAGCGTATCAGAGCGGATCACAGCAGATATCGAGGTGGGATGTGATATTCAACAAGCTGAGATCTCTGGCCAGTAAGAAAGCAGTGAGGGTCAAAGATGTAGAGGTATGTCGGCAGCAGTGGACAGTTAATATTTGTACCTTTTACACTAATAATCTGAAATGTGTTCCCAAAAGAACACATGACAAATTAAAGGGATGCTGTTCTTTAGTCATATTCAATATGCACATCCATCATTGTTATATATCCATGACATAAAAGTATATTAGGTCCTCTTTAAACTGTTTCTCTCATTAGGAAGCTATCGTCAAATATAACCCTAAGTATAAAGATCAGTGGTCATTTGATGCCCTCCACAGATTCAGTGAGGTCAGTGCCCACATTTGGTGAATTATCAGTTTTGTGACTTGACTGTTTAAAATCTCTAATGATAAGCAATGATCATATTTTCCTTCCAGATTATCCCAGAAACAGAAAACTACTTCAAGACACTGTTTCCAAAGATCGCCGCCTTGGCCTTGAAGCTCCCTGACTTAGTGAAAAAGGTATTATTTCAAAAACTCTTCTAAAAGTAAAATTGTGTTGCTAAATCATCTTCTTTGGACAATCTAAGGAATACAAAAAACATTTTAGCTTTAATATCAGTAGAACAGCTTCTTATAAACAATGAATTGCCAGAAATTGAAGTTGAAGATGCTTGAAAGCCTTTTTAAAGATACCTCAAATTCTGAGTCAGTATCTTGAAATGTCACTAAAGGAAAGTTATTTTAATTTAACTAGTTCTCCTGCACCTTCTTCTGCTCTTTAAGTCTCTGTCCATGTCCGCCAAAATCCAGCAAAGGCAGCTAATTCCTGGACTAGTTTTTCGTTACTTGCAGCCATTTGTAGTAATTTTGTGCATACCTATCTGTTAATGTGACTGCATGCATTCAGACTACAGCAATGTTTAACTGAACTGAGGGGATTGCACTACCAATTCAATTCAGTTCAATTCAATTTTATTTGTATAGCGCCAAATCACAACAGTTGCCTCAAGGCACTTTGTGTTGTACGTAAAGACCCTACAATAATACAGAGAAAACCTAACAGTCAAAACGACCCCCTATGAGCAAGCACTTGGTGACAATGGGAACGAAAAACTCCCTTTTAACAGGAAGAAACCTAGTGGGGTTTTCATTAGTCGTCAGTTACAATCATCAAAATGAAAAGAAATAAACATTTGAAATATATCAGTCTGTGTGTAACGAATGAATATAATGTACAAGTTTCACTTTTTGAATGGAATTACTGAAATAAATCAACTTTTTCATGATGTTCTAATTTTATGACCAGCACCTGTATAATCCTTTGAACGCTCAGTGTCACTGCTAAGGCCTTCATTGTATGTTATGACTTCTGTCTGTGATACAGCAGGGGCTAAGTAGGCAACTTTCCTGGTCGTTCCTGTTTGTTGACACTTCCCCCAACTGACAGTACACTGGTACAACATGTAGACGTGGGACTGCAAAGCACTAGTTATAACTAACTCAGTACCATCACAAGTCCTTTAGACAAATTAAGACCAGTTACCTTGAAACAGCTGTAATTAATAAGGAAATTTGGATTTTTAAAAAGAATAGTTTTTGATGAGAAAAATAAGATTGAATTCTCCTGAAATTACATAATCTGACTAATGGTCTTGACAAAGTGTGTTTCTATGTTCTCAGGCCATCCCACTGCTACGAAAGGGACACAGTGCAACCATCACTCTGTCTCAGTATCAGATATCCTGCCTGCTTGCCAATGCTTTTTTTTGCACCTTCCCTCATCGCAACACCTCCAATCCCAATGCAGAGTACTCTGGCTACCCCAGCATCAACTTCAACAGGTGAGGAAACTCAGTCCATGCTTTAGTCTCTCCATTCTGTGTGCCTGATGTGAGTTAACTGTTAATATTAATTCTCCACAGTCTGTTTGGAAACTGGTCAGCGAGGAAGAGAGAAAAGCTGAGGGCCATCATGCATTATTTTAAAGTGGTTACAGATGAACGTAAGTTGAAACCTCCCATCCTGTCTGTTTGTGAGTTTATATCAGTCAGGGGCTATGAGTGTTTGTCAATGCTGTTGCAGACACTCAACCAAAAGGACTGGTGACATTTGAGAGGCGCTGCCTCAGCAACATGGACATATCCAAATGGAGAAGGTAATAACTTCTATTTTCTTTTAAGAACCTCTATTTAATGGTTGTGATGGAAATTTTGAAGATTTTGACTTTCACTGTAGAGATTAAGTGTGCCAAATAGAGAAAAAGGAAAGAACCATGATTAAAGCCTTAACACATGACACCATCAAATATATACATTTTTATTAGTTTTTACTTAACATTTTCTTCAATATAAGTAAATAAATATCCATCCATCCACTTATCCTGTTCAGGGTCGCGGGGGGGGGCTGGAGTTATCCCAGCTGACATAGGGCGAGAGGCAGGGTACACCCTGTACAAGTCGCCAGCCTGTCGCAGGACCAACACAGAGAGACAGACGACCATTCACACTCGCATTCATGCTCTCATTCATACCTATGGCCAATTTAGAGTTTCCAATTAACCTAACCCCAGTAAGTGCATGTCTTTGGACTGTGGGAGGAAACCTGAGTACCCGGAGAAAACCCACGCAGACACGGGGAGAAAATGCAAACTTCACACGGAGAGAGGGGAGGGGCCTGGGCCAAGGTGGAATCGAACCCAGTAATTTCTTTGTTGTAACATGGCATTAAATCTTATTTTATATATGGAAAACCTGTTTACTTGCCCTTAAATGATGTCACATTTGTAAGTAAAATGCGTTTGTGAGTTGAGCAGCAGAGTTGAGTGCTGTATATGGGTTGTGCCCATGAAAAACTTGAAAAGCACAGGGTGCCAGTGGTGGACCTAGTATTCTATGACAAATGATAATCGAGCTCCACGGTGTCAGACAGTGAACATAGAGCCCACTAGAGCACACCCACCCTTGTGAAGTCTGTTTCTGGTTGTTTGGTCAGAGACATTCACACCAGTGTCCCACTGGAGGTCATTTTGTATCTCTGGCAGTGCTCAGCCTGTTCCTCCTTGCACAAAGAAGCAGATACTAGTCCTGTTCATGGGTTAACGACCTTCTACGGCCCTGTCCTGCTCTCCTTGAGTAACTGCCTGTCTCCTGGAATCTCCTCCATGGTCTGGAGACGGTGCTTGGAGACACAGCAAACCTTTAGCTTACCTGCTAAAACACAGATTGATGTGCCAACCTGGAGAAGTTGGACTACCTGTGCAACCTCTGTAGGGTTCTAGCCAAATGCAAAACTAGTGAAAAAACAGAAAAGGTAAGGAGGATAACAAATGTCAGTGACCTCCACGTGTAAAACCATTCCTGTTTTGGGGTTAACCTCTAGTGCACCTGTGGTTAATTTCATTAAGCAGCAGAAACTGATTAACAAACCCCTTCTGCTACTTGACTGGCCAGATCAATATCCCAGAAGTCTAATTGACTTCTTTTATTGACTTATAAAGTGTTCCTTAATTTTTTTGAGCAGTATATTGTTGAAATTACATTCAGTTATAATACAATTAATACAAAACTTTATGGTGCTTGAAGAAACTGAAAAGTAGTAGCTGTGTTACCGCCTTGGCTTAAAGAGGTCCTCTCTGAGTCCTTTTGTTGTTGTGATAGCTGTAAGGAGACGCTGCCTAAACTTCATGTCACATCAGAAGGTCAAATTGAGGTTGAAGGTAAAGGCATGCTTCAGGTAAGAACTGCCCCACATCAGTAATAATTCACAGCTCTTGTGGTTTACAACTGGGACTGCATTATTTGTGTGTCTGTATGTGTATGTGCAGGTAGACTTTGCTTCCAGCTGGATAGGTGGAGGTGTGCTGGGCTCCGGTCTGTTGCAGGAGGAGATCCTGTTCCTCATGAATCCAGAACTGATTGTAGCTCGCCTCTTCACAGAGAAACTTGGAGACAACGAGTGTTTGATCATTACAGGTTGGTTGATAAGTAGATTAGAAATTAAGCTGCTTTCATACAGAAATTGCCCAAATGACTAAAATGTAGCTAAAATTTTTCAAGTTTCAAGTGAGTTCTGGGAGTGTTGAAGAATAAAGGAGGTCATACCAAATATTGACTTTCAAGTTTGTTAGAATTGTACAGCCTGTTTTTTGCCTTATATACAGTATTTCAATGCATGTATGTTTGCACCTATTTCAATAAATTGCTACACCTCTTTCTTATTTTCCTAGCAAAATATAAAGAAATTAGAGGTGGCTCAAGATTTTTGCACAGTGCTGGATGGCTCTCTTCTTTATATGTATTTCATTAATATGAATGTTTGCAAATGGCCACCTCCAGTCTAATAGAAAGAAAATGTGAATATAAGTATTATGGGGAGTTAAATGGTGTAAACAATACTCATTAAAACACCAAATGTATATTAATGCGCACCTTTTTTATGTGTTTTATTGTCTGTTTTTCAGGCTCACAGCAGTTCAGCCTGTACTCGGGTTTTGGAGACACCTTCGAGTGGGCAGGTCCTTGTCAGGATGTTGTTGAAAGGTCTGAGCAGGTGTTTCATATGTGCCTCTAGAACGTTTATTAAAACTTCTTATTGAGTTTTCTGATGCATTCTGATACCCTTTTCAGAGATGAATGGGATCGGCTTAAGAGACGGATCCTGGCCATTGACGCTCTAAAATTCAGAGACAGAATGGACCAGTACAACATGAAACATATTTTCCGAGAACTGAACAAGGTGAGGTTTACCATTGAGGTGTACGTATCGTTCCCTTGGTTCTTTGTTGGCAGAAAACTCAGTTGAGGGTTTTTCATTGTTTTCACAATTTTCTTCAGTCTAGAAAAAAAAATGAAAACGCAGTGAAGCAAAAAGTTATCTCAAACATTTCAATTTAGTTTAGGTTGGCAGGTAGTGGGGACCATTCCACTTTTTGCAGAACTCTTCTCATTGGTCTACTGAGACCAATAAGAACTACTGAGGGAAGTAGTAGTATGAAAGGCTGATTCAAACAGTCTCCTCCAAATGACTAATATGGTCTGTAGTCTAACTTGCTGATTGGTGGTTTCTGTGGCTGGTAATTTTAATGAGCTAATTATCTGCAACTTACTTTCGTGGGAACAAGCCTTTAGCTGACAGTTGAATGCTTTCTGCTGCAGCTACACTTACTGTATCACTAGTGAGCTGCTTGTGTTGCTTGTTTAAAAGTTATAGTAAGGCTTATAATGCTACTTAAATATTGTAAACCCATTCTTATATTTCATGTCATGTGTGACTGTGTTTTCACATGAATTTATTCTGTCCTTGAAGGCATACTGTGGATTTAAAAGATATCATGGGCACGAAGAACCAGATATCGCTACAGGCAAGTGGGGCTGTGGAGCCTTCAATGGAGACCCGCAACTCAAAGGTGAATTTCTTTGTATTCAATAGTTTAGTGTAAAGACCTTTTTAAACTGCACTAAGGTGACAACTTTGGACACCAAAGAAAGCCAGCAGACCAAACGTATAAATTTGACCCATGTCTACAATCTAACCAATCAAAATCCAAAATAAAACAAATGGTTCAGAACAAACTGAGCACTGCAACGTGCTGTACTAAAATACTAAAAAGACCTCATGAGGCATGTGTGACTCAGTGTGAAATGAACTAAATTTATGCAACTTACCTGTTCATGTGCAGCTGTGATCCAGCTGATGGCAGCAGCAAAGGCAAAGAGGGGCTTGGCCTTCTTCACCTTTGAGGATAAACATCTGAAGCAAAACCTACAACAGATCTACCGCTTGATGGTCACAGAAAAGGTTACAGTAGGTGAGAGTGCCCAAGACATGACGTTTCTTTAAGGTTCCTGTATTTTCCAGCTAATTATTTGAACACTTAATCATTTCTAAGGATCAGCTAGTGTGCAGCTGAAAGTAGTATTTCCAAACCCTGCACACACTGGTGTTGAGTATAAAGGGAATGGAGACCTTCCCTGACTTTGTCAAATACATTTAACAGCCTAGGGAGTGATTTCTATTTTAAAGACTCAAAGGAAGGTCACACATGTTTTTTTTAATGCCTAGCCTCAGTGCCTCCACTTCCAGCAACCACAGTAAGCAACACCACCTAATGTCAGCTTAGAAATGGAGTCCACTAACCAAGAAATACCCACAAATGACATCTCCCAGCACAACTGACTCCAACACAAACTTCTGATAAGGACCCTCATAAGGACCACAAAAGAAACACTGATGCAGCTTCATGTAGTATGTTGTTAATGTCACCATTAATGACCTGTTGCATTGGGTAGCTAGGGATTTGTCTGCCTTAACAGGTAAGCTAATCTTTGTTATTAGACTAGAAAAACTTAGGTTTTTTTTAAATAATGCCTATCTGCCCAGTTTTTAAAGGTGAATTTTAAACAAGGGATGTACAATATGTGACATTGCTTTTTACCTCAAAAACTCAGTAGAATAAAACACATTAACGGTTGTAACCACACTGATTTTTTTAAAAAAATGTTTAGCTCTATTTCCTCAAGTTTCAATATTCAGCTTCAGTGCAGCAGCCATATTGTTATGAGGGCAGGGAGTCTGTCCATAATGTAAACTGTTAAAACTCAAGCCGTTTGGCATTATGTTAATTCAAATTTTACAACCATGTGAGTATGTGGCAAAGTCACAACAGTTAAAATAGTTATGTGGGCTGTTGTGAGCCAGCCTGGTTGTATTTGTTGGTTATTGAGGGATGAACTCTGCTCACTATTAAAATCAGTATAACTCACAGAATTTACTGACTGGTTCCCTCTGCCACCTGCTAAAAATACTCCTGAACCTACAATAAATGGTAACTGGACTGGCACTTACAGTGCCTTGCGAAAGTATTCGGCCTCCTTGAACTTTCCAAATTTTTGCCACATTTTAGGCTTCAAACATGAAGATATAAAATTTTATTTTTTTGAGAAGAATCAACAACAAGTGGGACACAATCATGAAGTGGAATGAAATTTACTGGATGTGTCAAACTTTTTTAACAAATAAAAAACTGAAAAGTGGGGCGTGCAATATTATTCGGCCCCTTTACTTTCAGTGCAGCAAACTGACTCCAGAAGTTCAGTGAGGATCTCTGAATGATCCAATGTTGTCCCAAATGACTGATGATGATAAATAGAATCCACCTGTGTGTAATCAAGTCTCCGTATAAATGCACCTGCTCTGTGATAGTCTCAGGGTTCTGTTCCAAGTGCAGAGAGCATCATGAAGACCAAGGAACACACCAGGCAGGTCCGAGATACTGTTGTGGAGAAGTTTAAAGCCGGATTTGGATACAAAAAGATTTCCCAAGCTTTAAACATCTCAAGGAGCACTGTGCAAGCAATCATATTGAAGTGGAAGGAGTATCAGACCACTGCAAATCTACCAAGACCCGGCCGTCCCTCTAAACTTTCATCTCAAACAAGGAGAAGACTGATCAGAGATGCAGCCAAGAGGCCCATGATCACTCTGGATGAACTGCAGAGATCTACAGCTGAGGTGGGAGAGTCTGTCCATAGGACAACAATCAGTCGTACATTGCACAAATCTGGGCCTTCATGGAAGAGTAGCAAGAAGAAAGCCGTTTCTCAAAGATATCCATAAAAAGTCTTGTTTAAAGTTTGCCACAAGCCACCTGGGAGACACACCAAACATGTGGAAGAAGGTGCTCTGGTCAGATGAAACCAAAATCGAACTGTTTGGCCACAATGCAAAACGATATGTTTGACGTAAAAGCAACAGAGCTCATCACCCTGAACACACCATCCCCACTGTCAAACATGGTGGTGGCAGCATCATGGTTTGGGCCTGTTTTTCGTCAGCAGGGACAGGGAAGATGGTCAAAATTGATGGGAAGATGGATGGGGCCAAATACAGGACCATTCTGGAAGAAAACCTGTTGGAGTCTGCAAGAGACCTGAGACTGGGACGGAGATTTATCTTCCAACAAGACAATGATCCAAAACATAAAGCCAAATCTACAATGGAATGGTTCACAAATAAACGTATCCAGGTGTTGGAATGGCTGAGTCAAAGTCCAGACCTGAATCCAATCGAGAATCTGTGGAAAGAGCTGAAGACTGCTGTTCACAAACGCTCTCCATCCACCCTCACTGAGCTCGAGCTGTTTTGCAAGGAAGAATGGGCAAGAATTTCAGTCTCTCGATGTGCAAAACTGATAGAGACATACCCCAAGAGACTTGCAGCTGTAATGGAATATTATTCGGCCCCCTTGCTTTAATACTTTGTAGCACCACAAAGTATTAACGCAAGGGGGCTGAATAATATTGCACGCCCCACTTTTCAGTTTATTTGTTAAAAAAGTTTGACACATCCAATAAATTTCATTCCACTTCACGATTGTGTCCCACTTGTTGTTGATTCTTCACAAAAAATTACAATTTTATATCTTTATGTTTGAAGCCTGAAATATGGCAAAAGGTTGAAAAGTTCACGGGGGCCAAATACTTTCGCAAGGCACTGTATATAGTCCTTTTCTACTCACTCAAAGCACTTTTTACAACAAGCCTCATTCACCAAATCACACACTCACAGCTTGTCTAACATTTGCACACACACGCTCCCACTCCAATGGACACATTAGGGGCAACTCAGGGTTAAGTATCTTGGCCAAGGATACTTCGACATGCACACTGTAGTAGCCAGGGATATCAAACCACTGACCTTCTGATTGGCAGACTACCTGCTCTACTTCCTGAGTCACACCCACTCCATTTTCTTTTGTACCACATCTTGGCCACTGTGAGTTCACACTACACACAATCACACACCGTTCTCTGGGTTGCTGCACTTTTTTTTACTGCTTATTATCAGTGCTTCAAGACACATCTTTTCAGAGCATTTCTCCAGCAGCATTGCCAGCTGCTCCCACCCCACAGTATCTGTGTAGCTCTGCATAAATATAAGAGGCAGAATTGGAAAATATGCTAGCCAGTCTCTCCTGGCACTGCCCTTTGAATCCTCTGCTCCACCTCTCCCCATGCAGCTGACCCACAACCACACCCCCAATGCCACACCCTTATAATCAGCACCAAACTGTGTTGGATTTTCTTTAGTATTTTATAGCTAAATGCCAGCCAAATGTTGGTTGAAAAAAGTGGGCCTTAATATTGTTGTTATGTAATGTTAATTTTTTCAAATATACCTTTTTAACAGAGACACTGTACAGCCTTCTGGAGGACTTCTGCTCTCAGCACCATCGCTCACATCTGGATCTGTTTGAGTTCATCAGAAAAAAAATCAGACCCTCCAAAAGTCATCTGTAAAGAAGTCTGTGTCTGAATTTGCTCTAAAATACTGAAGGGTTGATTATATAACAGAAGAAGATATGAAGCTTATTAATAATTATTTTTATTTGCTTTGTTTATTTGATAGTTTACTATGCAGTAGCAGCCAAGAACATAAAAAATCTTCAAGTAGCATGATTTTGTTGTGTTCTTCGAGAGTGTGTAATCTGTTATATTACTGATGCTTAAAATCACATGTGGGCTCATTGCCAAACACCTGGAGCTGTATTCACAAACTATTCTGAGGCTAAAATCACAAAGACTGCAGATATAATTGGCATCACAGTGCTGCATCCATTTTTTTTTTATAAATAGTTGAGACGTACTCTGCCCTTATTTTTCTAATAACTCAGCAAGTTAGGATCAATTTTTAGCCTGAAGGTGATTTGTTAATAATGGCTCCTGATACTAAACTATGGGTTTTTATTTAAAACTGTCCATTGTTGAGTTCTTGCAGGAGCAAATCCCAGAGCAGACCTTGTTTCTGCTCATGAACCTTCTTGCTCTTATCTTATATTTGAGCTTTTGTGGCTAAATAGTGCAGATTTCTATTTTAATTACTTTCCTGTGTGTTAAAAGTTAACTGAGAGTGGCACAATATTTTATTTATGCCAGAGCTGATCTAGAAGAGCTGTTGTACTTCTTATTAATCCCATTAGAGAAACTGACTCCCATTCAGCCTGGGGCGCTCACATGATTGTCCTCAATTAAAATGAGTGAATAGTGTTATACAGTTAAAGCAATTTAGAGCTGCTTCTCGACACCCCCCCCCCCACACACATATTACTGGTTTCACAAACACAGTATCCATGATGATATGAAGCAGTCTTTCTTAGAGTGAAGCAGATTTTGCCCATGAAACACTAACATTCCTAATGTATGCTGATTGTCCGTGAAGGATTTTTGAAAGGACACGCTCTCTCGATAGCATCCATTCACAACTGATAGGTAGACATAAGAAGCTAAACCAGAACAGAAACAGCCAGGTGTGCTGATAGTGGAAAAATGACTTCTAAGTGCATTCCTAAGTGACTTCTCTACTCTTTACAGAAAGGTCAGTAAAAGTCTGAACATGAAATCATATCTGTTGTTGTGATCCTTTCAATTCAAAATATCAAAAAATTCCAGAAAAAAAAGGGACTCGGCTCCAAAATTTATTCTAGGCTTTCTCGTGAGCATGACTGGGAGTTCTTGAGTTTTTAGAGGATCTTTGACAATGATTAACAGACTTCTCTGCAGGTTCTTGGTGCAAATACATGTATGAAAGTATAAATGTATCTTTGTGAAATATGGGAAAGCAAAAACAGCACTATTCAACCATTTTTATTTGCTGAGAACAAGGAAACAATATGATATAAGTACAATTTAAATTGATGACTGTCTCTACCATTGTTACTATTATTAAAAAGAAAATGTAATTTCAAGTAATCAGTTATAGTCGGGACTAATAAAAATTTACAATGATGAGGCAGGATAGTGATAAAAAGAGAGTGAAGAATGAAAGCAGAATATGTATAAAAAGAGAACTGTTTAATGTAGGTGTGTGTGAAGTCTGGAGTTGTAATCCTTCCCTCTGAAACATGCAGATAATAAACTGTCAGATTCAAGTAAATGATGAACTCAGACAAAAGTGCAGAAATTGTAGAAAAACTGTAAAAAGAAATTGTAGAGCCTGAACAAAACAGGCAAATAAAGTCCCAGGTGGTCCCAGTGGTAATAGGAGCATTAGGAACAACCTCAAGCAGATTCCAGGCAGAACATCAGAGATCTCTGTCCGGAATAGTGCAGGAAAATTGTGCAGAACCCTCAGTCCCAGGCCCACTGACCACTATCATGCTGTATGTAGTTTAAAGGCACTGCTGAACATATTCATTAAAACAAATGTGTCATTTAACATTTGATTTTTGTTTTGCTTTCAAATGTACACCACTCTCATGTCTATACACTAAATATGAACATACAGCCAGCAAGTTATGAACAAAACTTAGCAGTAAAGAATGCCTAGTGAGCACCTCTAAATCACTGTAAAAACAAATAGTCATTATTTTGGTTTGTTGTCCAGATCTGTTGGACAAAGCCAAATTGGTGTGCTCAAATGAAAGAAAGCTAATATGTTTACTTCTCAAAATCCATAACCTCCTTTAAATATGTGCATCATTAATATTTCTGATTGTCCCACATCAAACCATTTACCACACGTCAATGATATTATTTGAATATTTCATTAGCAGATGATTCTGTGGTGTAATTTATTTTTACAATATCTGGATTAATTAGTTAATTTAATATAAGCAAAAAAAAATTCTCCAGTGTTAAAAGTAAAATTTGTCTAAATTCACAGATTCATTACAAGCTCATCAGAAAAGTTTTCTCTAGTTGTGTCCTTCACTGTAAACATGAGATTGTTCAGGATCACAGTGTTGAGTCATTTTGTGCTTTAAGATTACACCTGTTAACAGTTGTATGTAAATATAGTGAAGTAAAAACATGTCAGTGCAAAATGCTGGCAAAGAAGCAAAGCCAGCTTGGGTGCTCTGAAGCTCTGCAGACAGGTGAGATCCCAGAGTGGCAGGAGGTCGCGATGAGATCTCAGTGTTTCCCTGAGACTGTCTGCAGGTTTAGTTCAGTGCTGTGTCCAGTAAACACTGCAGCTCCATCAGGTGAGTGTGCTTGTTTCCAGTAGCTGGAGCTGCTGCAGGCTCACGACCAGCATACCTACATGCACACACACGCGCACACAAATACAAATAAGCTTGTAGGGTTAACTAGTAAGATGTAAAAAACAAATGTATGTAGAACAGAACGATGGGTGATCTTTGGTTGGAAGCTGAATGAAACAGTAGTTTATGACACCACCCCATGCTGCTCTGTTCACCACCAGGCTACTATTTCTGAGGCTACCTCTGTGTGCTCTTAGGGCTGCTTCAGTATCAGATTTTCACTATGCAATTATTATGGCCGAAAGAGTTGACTTTAATGACTGATTATATTTAGTATGGTAAATTAAAAAAAATAGTAATATTAATAACAATCACCTTTAACCTTGTTTACTGCATGATCTATTTATCTTCAAAGATTCCCACATTTGCTGACTAAATATCAAGTATTTCCTCTTAGAGACCATCCATGCATCCATCCATCCATCCATCCATCCATTCACCCATCTTCTTAACTGCTTATCTAATTTAGGGCAGGGTGCATGCTGGACATGTTGCCACACAGTCTATCAGCTGAAATAAAACTTACCAGACAGGGCGTGTGTGGCTGATGGTGGTGCAGATGCGGGGCTTGACATAGTCGTAATAGCCGTGGTTCTTGTGCTCTTCTTGACACCAAACCAGATCGGCATCTGGATAGCGATCAGCCTCTGCTTTTACCAGATCGAAGGGGAATGGTGACAGCTGCAAACACAATAAATAAATAATCGTTTTTTTCATTATACCACAGTGTGGTTGAAATGAACAATTCAGTTTCTCCTACCTCTAGTGTAAAAATCTCCTCAATGATGGTAAATGGATTGGTCCTTGTATAGCACTTCTCTACCCTTCTTGAGCACTCAAATGCTTTATGCTCATTCACCCAGTGACACAAGCACTATTTCTATGGCTAAGTGCTTTCTATCTAGCATTCACTCTCCAATGAATGCATCAGAGAACAACTTGGTGTTCAGTGTCTTCCCCGAGCTGTGCCATCATTGTCTGACCTGTACAGCAGTAAGTATGTGAGGTTTGAAATTGCCTTTGGATTTGAGTCAATCCTGCACCTCAGTTTCAGGTTTTTTTTCAGACTTATACTCCATACACTTCTACCAAAGCACTCTCAGATTACCTGCTCAATGCGGACAATAGCGATGGTCTGATCCATGCCTCTGTTCTTGCGTTCCCGGTTCAGTTCATAGTAAATCTTGCCAGTGCAGAAAATGACTTTTTTCACCTTCTCAGGGTTGGTGGCTGCAGGTCCATCGTCTGGGATTAGACGCTTGAAATGTGTGCCTGCATGATGAAAAACATAGATATAGAAAATAATCAAGTATTTTGAAAGTTCTTCTGTTCTGTTTTTGGTCAGTACTCACCAGGGAGCATATCATTAAAGCTGGACTTAGCCTCGGGGTGGCGCAACAACGACTTTGGAGTCAGCACTATGAGCTGCAGTTAAAGAGATCAAGAGCATAGAACATGTTAATAACTTGAAATGGATCATATCATGGATCATGCCATGGTATGTACTTCTTACAGGCTTCCTGAAGGGAAGCAGGATCTGCCTGCGGAGCACATGGAAGTAGTTTGCAGGAGTGGAGCAGTTCACAACGATCCAGTTACAGTCGTAAAGCTGACGCATGGCAAAGTCTTCAGACAGTTTCTGATCAAATAAAGTGGAGTTGAGAAATTAGAAATGACAGTGCATATATAAGTCACATTATCAAAAATGTAATAAGTGTGGAAGATTAAAAAGATGAGAATTTTTTTTGTTAATCTGATAATAAAATACACCCAATAAAATGAACCCTGCTTTCTCCTTTTTGACTGAAATGGGGACTATAATTTGCAAAATGGCTATAATGCTATATTCCAATAGACTTTAAAAAAAACTAGTAAGACCATAAAGGAAAGTGTTTACTAAGATCATAGATCAAGAAAGATATGGGCTTTTTTCCCATAGGCAGTCTGCATTTTCTGTTGCTGGCCATTAAAAGAATGCAGGTTTAACCTACTTGCTTCTCTTGGAAATCATTTACTTGGCAGGCTATGATTTCTTAACAACATTCTGATGTGAACTCACAGGGAAAACATCTTGGTCATCATTGCACATCTGTAGAAATCTTTCAGGGCGTGCAGATGAGTGCTCTGGACCCTGAGAGGAGACAAAGAAAGAGTTTTCTGTAGCTGCTAGCAAGTGTTGCTGTTGTTTCCTAATAAATAAAGGAGGAGACACCATGTGTAGATAAAGGTTCTTTCATTTGCATCAAAATGTTTTTATTACCACAGAAAAAGAATAAAATATTTTTCCAGTAAAATGTATTCAGTACCCTACAGTTTCACACAGAGACATAAGTTAAGTGATTTGTGCTTAGGCAATGTAAGTCCATACAATGGAATTAAGAATATAACAATTAGTAAACTCAAGATAACGTAGGTGCAAAACAGCTGTTGCACAATTCAGACTCATTATAAGGTGGCAATACAGTACAGCTCTATGACAGTGAGGCACATCAAACTGAGATACATGTGGAATGTGGCAGATTAAGATCCTACCATTCCCTCCATGCCATGAGGAAGCAACAGCACTATGCCATTCTGTCTGACCCACTTGGCCTGTCCTGAGCTGATAAACTGGTCAATGATGCACTGAGCTGTATTGTGAAAGTCTCCGAACTGGGCTTCCCACAGAACCAGTGCATTGGGACTGGCCATAGCAAAGCCTAATTCAAAACCTGCACACAGGAAAGAAGAATGAAACCGAAGCCTTGATGTTGAACCACGTCAGCACATTAATAAGTTGCATTACAGTATTGTGAGACTGAGACAGCACAGAGTGATGGACAAGAGCAGACTGCACCAGATCTTAGTAAATATTCATGATGTACTTTTAACTGGAATGGACAGGCTGACAATATGTATCCAGTGCACAGATAATCCTTTCATTTCCCATATTCAGCCACATACACATCAATATGCAACCATCCTTCCATCCATCCATTTTCTATGCTTATCCGGGGTTGGGTTGCGGAGGCAGGAGTGAGCAAAGAAGCCCAGACTCCCCTCACCTCGGGTGGACACCAAGTCGTTCCCAAGCTAGCTGAGTGACATAATCCCTCCAGTGAGTTCTGGGTCCTCCTCCCGGTAGGACATGCCCAAAACACCTCACCTAGGAGTCGTCCAGGAGGCATCCTAGTCAGATGCCCGAACAACTTCAGCTGGCTCTTTTCAATTTGGAGGAGCATCAGCTCTACTCTTAATGCCAATTTTCAGCATATTAACAGTAATGCAAATGAAAAATACTGTCATTATCCTCCTGTAAACATGAACATTTGTCTACTGAAAGTCTTAATATCAGGCAGCGAAGTAAAGATAGTTTGTCCATTGCTATGTGCTAACATACAGTTCACATACTGTATAGTATATGAGTATTTTAGGAGTCTTTGTCGTGTTTGTGACTCACCTAGCACTCCATACTCAGATAGAGAGCTATTGCACACAGTGTAAGGAGCTTGATCGGGGGAGATATAATTCATTGGGATGCAGATCCTCTTATCAACATTTTGGTCATGAAGAACATGGTGTCGATGGCTGTAAAGTATAACCAGAAAAAAGACAACAGTACAACAGAATTTACTTTGGCTTTTTTAAAAATTCAGGGATGAGATGCAGGTCAGGAAATGAACACAAGCCTCGGTCAAAGAGATTTAGATGCCATCACCTCTTGATTGGATTTTTAGGAAGTGAGTTACCTAATTATATAGGCAGTGCACCTATTTCTTACCTGAATGTGCCCCTCTCCGCATCCTGACCACTAAGACGTACATGGATCCCCTCCTTGAGCAGAGAGCCAAAGGCCATACTCCCCAAGAGCCCAGTCGCACACTCGCTGGCTCACCATATTAGCACGCCCCTTTAGGATACGACTCAACCCTACAACATGAACACAAATGCAGAAAATTCAGTTTTCAGTTTTAAAACAGCCTGACAGTACATTCAGGGGATATTCATTAGCAACACATGAGAAATGAGGGCACCTGCATGTGTAGTGAAATCTTCCACTGGGACAGAAGAAGCAATGTTGCCAATGTGGCTGAGCTCTTGTTCACTGATGCCAGTTGAAGGACAGCTCATGCTTCTAGGCTGACCCTCCAATGTGAAAAAGCCTAAATACACAGACACACAAAAGCATTACAGGTCCAGGCATGCATAGGATCTCCAGACTCCACCCTGAAATGAATATTAATGGTGCAACAAATGATTATTTTAAAGTAGATTATTTTCTGGATTAATAATTTGATATAATAATGCCCAACAATAATGTTGTCTAGCACAAGCGTAAAAACTTTATTCACTTTAATGTCAAAAAGGGGAAACTCTGGACCCAGAAATTATTTGGCTTCATGACTTCAATCAAAAGCTTGTTCCTTTGCCCTAATGAAATTTGATCAGTGGCATTGCTTGCCTTGCCAAATCTAAAAACAGATTACAAATTAAAATGTGCCAAAGTAAAACGATCTCTCTCCTTTCATCTCAGCCAGCGCTGTCATAAAGGGACTCGCCTGTTGCATCCATCCTTTACATCACTCCCATCTTGTGGCCGTAGTTGGCTATTGTCACTGAAAACTTCCCTTTGTTTTGTAGTCATTAGGAAACTGTAGCTGTCTCCATTTTACAATCCCATTAACAATGACTTGAGCTGGGCAAGCTGAGAGGCCAGCAGCTTTTTTTTTCATTGGTTTACATATGCGCATTGTGCATAAAAACCTCTGGTCTTTCATGGTAAATTGATGGGAGATCAGTGTGTGAAGCAAACTGCTGCTGGCTCTGCTTTCACTACTCTGAAACAAGTTACGATCTACTGCTTTGTTGGAAATACAGCTAGCATTAGCCAGTAAATGAGCCTCAGTGATTTAGCATCGTAACAGATGAGTTTTCTCTTGCTAAGCACTTTGACCAACATTACATATAGAGAAGATGGAGGGTGAAAAAGTTAATAACTCTTTTAGGGCATTAACAAGGAAAGTTTTGATAATGATGGAGAGGGAACAACAGCTCTCGGCATGTCCGGTCTAATAAAACAGGTAAGTTGAACAGGCCCAGGCTCAGCCAGCACTTTTCAGATCCTTCTGCCAAAACTCCACCTTCATTTTTCATTAATATTTTTAATTTCCCCAGTAGATATTGGCAATTAACAAATTCACACACTGTTCAAAACTTTTAATTCAGCTGATTTTTTTGTTATTAATATATTTTAATATAAATCAAGATGTAGGCCTGTTTCTCTAAGCTCATGACCAAGCTCATGTTTTGTTTTTGTTTTTTTTCAGAGAAACGTGGTCCTCATAGGACAGGTACTACAAACATATAATTTATAGAAGATCACCGCACACCACTGATGACTGATTATACAACACATAATCTTACCAGGCCAGGGTGAGTCCAGCCAGTGCTTGATGTGTAGGATCTTTTCATCTTTGGAGCGAGTGTAAGCTTTCTCACAGATTTTGTCATATCTGTCTACTTCCTCCTGAAAGAGATCAATGCAGGTTGTGTATCTAATGAGGAAAAAAAACTATGGTGGGGTGTTTCTCTTTATCCTCATTTGTGATTTTTAATCTACTAACTGTATTGTCTTGAAGTGTTTGATTTAAATTTGGATATGTAATTTATGGATTCTGTCTTTCTTTAATATATTTTTCAGTTATAATAACTGTAAAGTGCCAATATTCTAAATCTACTGCTGTGTTTAAGGGATAAGAAAAGAACTGATCTTACTGTTTCCTTATTCAAAATTAAATGCACATTTTCATAAGTGTGAAAATCTGTATTGTCCAGGCCCACTAACAGCTCCCCCAAATAGATTTGTGTGTATAAAATTAAGTGTAATGGTATTTCAGGCAGGTCACAAAGTCAAGCTCAGACACAATGCCAGCAGATCAGCTGATCTCAATGATTGCCAACATGATGGTTTGGCTAATACCCTTCAACAAATCCAATATGCTCAGTCTATCCAGAGTTGCTGTGCACCTACAAGCTGCTTTGCAACCCGAGCTTCATGCTGTTTCTGACTTTATCAAGATCATGTCTCCTGGTGCCTGCTTAATTCTATATTCTGTACATGGAAGAGTGAGATGATCTTAGAACACACCCTTCAAATAAATGAACGAAATAACTCCAGATAGAAATAACTCTAACTCTAATTGTCCTGACTCAGTACAGTTCTACATTAGTCTGATTTTTTAGGTTGTAGTCAACTCTCTTGTTTTTTGGACTAATCTCCTCATGGTTAAACACTCAGGGTGCTAAGAAGCTCCATTATGTCACACAGATTGGAGTTGTTAGTCAGTGACATACCAAACCTATTTTTTTCTCACAATCTCAAAGAATTAGCTAAGCGTTTTCCTTCAGTATAAAATCCTGACAGTTATCGGCATCTTAAGACTGAGAAAACTCAAGCCAAATGTGCCACAGAATTTAAAACAGATGCATAAAAATCACATTCACTTGAAAGTCAGATTATATTATTACATCTTTGTCAACGACTTGCACGCTTCATAACCAGTGATCTACACAACAGCCATGCAGGTTACTTTACCTCATATTCCTGAGTTGTGACAGCTCCTTCAGCAATGAGTTTTTCAGCAAATTTCTGCAGGACTCCTTTCTGCTTCTTGATGCGCTTGTACATTAGCGGCTGTGTGAACATGGGCTCATCCATCTCATTATGGCCATTACGTCTGTAACACACCTGAATATGGATATGAAAATGTTCATGTTTGTTTTGCCAATCACCCATTTGAACCTGTATGCTGACCTTACGTGAAGCTTAAGGTCAGTATGTCAGTACTGACTGGCTCCTTTGATGGTACAGCAAGAAGTCTTCAGAGCAGTCCACTTTTCATTTTGATGTTTTGATAGTTTGAAGGTGCTGTTTGTTTTTGTTCAAATCAATGCATTTACAGTAATAAACTTTTAAAAAAAACACATTTCATGTATAAAATTAAAGCCACAAGCGGCGATAATCGGGCCCTTGCACCCGGCGCGTGTCAACCCGTGGAGCGCTTGGAGGTTTTTTGATCGTGATGGTGTACAGAATGTCTGTAACCAATTTCATATATTTACGGGAAACTAAATCTTTTGCGCTCCATATAAACCCAGTGCAGTATTTGGGGGGTGGTCACGGCTGCAGCGTGCAAAATGGGGCATGGGTCTGATTGACTTTTTTGATCAGGATAATGTCAAGAATGTTGAAACAAATTTTCATGCATTTCATAGAAAATTTCCATAGAAATTTTCATTTGTTTCTGTAGGGGGTGATATTGCATCTATAGCCTTTGTTATGGGTTCAGCCTGGATCTGGACATGAGTGATTACATTTTTAGGCTGATTGGGCAAAGCATGTGCACAAACAATTTTTGGCCTGGTGTGACAAGGCCATTGAATATTCTACAAAACCTTCAACAACTTTTGATGCCCTACTTGTCTAGATGATGCTGAGCCATTTTGGTCTCACTGGGTCAAATGACCTAGGAGGAGATGATTCAAATAGCAAGCCTGAAAATGGCAAAAATTGACACCTTAATTTGAAGATGGCTGACTTCCTGTAGGGTTTCGGCTATGGGTCCAAGAGACTTTTTTTTGCATGTCTTAGGAAGTTACATGAGCCTACACAATTTCAGATAACTAGATAAAATGTAGCTCTGGGCTGATGCAAAAAAACATGGTATTTCATGATATTTCCAGGTCCCACTAGGTGGTGCTCCAACATTTAGGGACTTTATGCATATCAATGTGTTCAGGGTGGGAGGCTTATCAAACCACTGATGTTTGACACAGATTGGGCAATGTGGCTTTGAGTTACTGACATTTTTGTCTTCATGGCGAAACATCAAACTTTGCCATCCCCCCAGGGTCACGCCCTTTAGCAAAAACTCACAGGTTTGAAAACAATGTAAGACCAACTCCTTAAGGCTTTCCAGGGGAAATTTGAGATGGTTCTGCTCAACCACCTTGGAGCTGTACCTCAAAGTGTAAACCATTACATTTCCTGTTCCCACTAGGTGGCGCTGTGACTGTCATCAATTATTGTCATATGTATGTGTTCAGGGGCAGATGCTCATCCTACTGAAGAAATCTGATCCAGATTGGATTATGTAAGGTATGAATGAGAGCAAATCAAACTTTCATGGTGAATGATCGAAATTCACCGTGGCGTCACGGCCACGCTCCCTGGCAAAAACTGACCATTTTTTAAATTTAGATTCCCCCTGGTGTGCAGATTAGGCAAAACAAATATGAAGTTGATAACATCCAAAACCTATGAGTTATTAGAGAAATTATGAGGGCTGGAAATTGCACCATTTAATTCAAAATGGCAGACTTCCTGTTGGGTTTAGGGCATTGGACCCAGGGGTCATTTTTGTTTGTCTGGACATGTTACATTTGTGTAGCAAATTTCATACATTTACGTGAAACACAGCAGTAGGAATTGAACTAAAGGTGGTGCTGTAGAGCCATTTTGAAAGGGCCATGCCTGAAACCATTAAAATATGTAAATTTTCACCAGACCTGACATGTGTGCAAAATTTCATGAGTTTTTGAGCATGTTTAGGCCCTCAAAAAAAGCAATTAAATTGCCTAAATAATCAAAAGCAGATACAATAGGGCCTTCGCACAGGTTGTGCTCGGGCCCTAAAAAATGAAGTGTTAGTTTCAGGACCATGGACAGCGTACAAGCTGTGCTTTAACAGGACTGTTTTTAAACAAATTCAGCTGCATGCACTTTTACAATACATGAAATATAGATCTCTCTCTCTCTCTCTCTCTCTCTCTCTCTCTCACACACACACACACACACACTAAATAATCCCATTTTCCATTTGTTTTATCCCTTGAAGGGATGTAAGTTGTCTGCTACAGAATGCAGTGTCAAAATATTGTAGCACAGCTTACAGTCCTACATTGGAGCCTGTCAATTACTAAAGCCTATTTCCATTATAACGACTCTCTCTGCCAGACCGTTAAATTTAGGATAATCTGGTAGTTAGCAAAACAGTCATAATAACAAATATATTTACCAGGTCTACAACAACATCTTTATGGAATGTGTTCCTCCATTCAGCTGCAACTTTGCAGACATACATCACAGCCTCTGGATCATCTGCATTAACGTGAAAGATGGGTGCGTTAACCACTCGAGCTACATCTGTCGGATATGGAGATGAACGAGCCATCCTGGGATCTGTGGTGAAACCAATCTATGTGGGCAAGAGTAACATACATGTATATTAACACCAGTTAACAGCTACAGTTATTATACTGTGCTCATTTTAACCAGTGGAACTCAAACCAGCAGTTCACAGTGTTGAATACACAGTATTTTATGGTCTGTTCAGTGCATTCAGTGTGCATTCAAACATCCAGAATTTAGAAGCCTGGTTTTATTTGGGGGAAACTGGTTCAGTTGCAAAAGTCGTTATGGTAACTGATCTATTTGTTGAATTATCTGTCTATACCATAAATGTGCTGAAAAAAATTTGACCCTAAGCATATGCTCAGAGACTCAGAGACAATAATGCATACCTGGTTGTTGACCACCACGTGTATGGTACCATGTGTGGTGTAGGACGGCAGGTCAGACAGGTGAAACGTCTCATACACAATACCCTGACCTGCAAATGCAGCATCGCCGTGAAGGAGAATAGACATCACCTGCAAAATCATTCACCAAAATACAAACATATTGAAAACAACCACAGAGATGTTGTCCACATACATGGTAGAGAAAAATAATTAACATACTCTCTTCCCCTCAGTGTCTCCACAGTAGAATTGCTCAGCTTTGGTCTTTCCCTGCACCACTGGGTCAACAGCTTCCAGGTGGGATGGGTTTGCCACGAGAGACAATGTAATGTACTTGTTGCTGACCTGGTTCATCCTCCTGTGTACATCCCCAAGTGATATTTCACATCACCAGAACCCTAAGAGCAACCCATGAACAAGAAAAAGATGAACCTTACATCTTTATTAATTCTTTTTTTTAAATTAGGAGCACATGTGGACACGTGCTATTCAGCAGAGTCAGCCTACACATCTTTAATATTGCAGCTGGAGCTAATTTTAATTACTTTATAATCTGCTGGTTTTATTGATCTACAGTAATTAAGCTTAAGACACTTAACCCATGTTGTCTAAGTGTGAATGTGGTTGTGTGCTTGGTGGTGGTCGCAGGGGCTGTAGGCGCAAATTGCATTAGTAGCTTACCACCACCAAGTATGGTGTTGTCTAAGTCTAGGGCATTATTAGCAGGGGATGGAACCAGTTGAAAAGCTAAACAAGTGTCTTATTGGGTTTTTCCTCACAAAGGTTGTGATTGCACTTTGACTCCATAGCTGTTATCAACTCAAGAAAAAGTTATGTTTCATCAGACCTGGCTTTACAGTTTGCACCACCTCTTTGCTCTCAGTGTGTGTCAGATGGCAAGCTGAGGCTCCATCTTAGTGGACCCCTACTGTTGTTGTTGTTATCACTTTCTAGTTGGAAAAAAAATAGAGGCTTTCTGGTCTGAATAGTGTCAAACATTTTAAAGTTATAAATGCTCCTAAATACATTTTATAGTTTGACATCTATTGTTGGCACAAGCACTGCCTTGGTTGTATTTGATTGTCTAGTAATTATATGCAATTATTGTATGGTCTTTACCTTACAATATAAAGCCCTTGAGGCAACTGTTTGCTAATAAAATAAAATAACGCTGAATTGAATTGAATAAATGTGTTCTCCAAATTTGACTGGATCTAAGTAAGTAATGTTCAAACCTCATCCGTAGCCTCTAACTTAGAGTCAAACTGACAAAAGATCTGCTCCAGCTCCTTCCGGATCACATTTGCCAGTACATTCAGTCTGCCTCTGAAGATACACAAGAGGAATAAAAACACATCAGTGAAGATTCAGTTACTTTACCCTTGTAGTATATTTCTACACACAGTTAACAGTGATACAGCAGTTTTGAATTGGCTATTTGTGATGAGCTGAAGAGTTTAGATGAATTGGTGCTTCTCACTCATAGCATAGATCAGTGGTTCCCAAAGTGTGGGCCGACGGTACTGCAGGTGGGCCACAGTAATAACAGAAATTCAGTTTGAATTTTATATCAATTTATTTCGTCATATAAAAATTTAATTAAAAATAGTAACAGAAGGTGGTTATTTTGTGGTATTACTAATACTCTGACCTAAATTTACTGATATCATATTGAACTTTGTGTCCTAGTGGCAAGTGTGTTGGCATTAGCACTTTACATGTAACTGGTCAGGAATAGCAATTTATAGTCAACAGCCAGTGTTGTTTATCTTATCTTAATAGAATAGCTTTATTGTCATTATACATCACATATAATGAAATTGCAGACCTCATAGTATCACCCCAGTAGAGCACTTTGCTCTCAGACTGCAGTTCCTAGGGTATTTAGAAGTAGAATGGGAGGCAGAGCCTTCAGCTTTCAGGACCCTCTTCTATAGAAACAGCTCCCAGTTTGGATTCAGGAGACAGACACCTGCTCCATTTAAGATTAGGCTTAAAGCTTTACTTTAGCCAAGCCAAGTGCTTGCTCATAGTGAGTCATTTGATTGTCTGGGTTTTCTCTTATTATTGTAGGGTCTTTACCTTAAAGTGCCTTGAGGTGACCGTTTGTTGAGATTTGGCACTATATAAATAGAAGTGAACTGAATTAAATTAAATGAACTTTTATTAGTGGTCTGCGTCTCCTTCTTGGGTCTGGTAATTGCAAAATCATGACAAGTTTGACATGTAAGTCGAGAAATACAATTAACTTGTGCATATTCGACAACCATACTCAGACATGTTATGATAATATGAAAGCTGCATGGCCATGGCACCTGTGCGGCATTCCCATAATTACACTCTCCACTCCGCTCTGACTGGACTTGTCGATGATGGTCTTCAGGGCTGGGATGAGTGACTCACAACCTTCCAGGCCAAAGCGCTTCTCTGAAGACCATTTCCTTTGGAGAAATTCCTCAAACCTGCAAGAAGTTGTCGGTGCCATTTTACATTGTGGCCCAGAACGTTATCATTCCATGAGACTCAGAAAGGCCTGAGGTATGTTGAGAATGTGAAGAAATGCTGAAAGACCTAGTGGACTGGATCATTCTAGCCAGCAGGATCCTCTTCTCCTCCAGAGCGCACTGCATGACTCCTGGGGTCTCAAACTTCTGTCTGATCCATTGACACTGGTCCATGTCATTAATGAACATAAACTCTACACCGATATGTTGACAGTAGGCCATCTAGAATACAGAAAAAAAGTCAGTTCATGTTGGTTTGGAGGATTAAAGAGTTTCCTATTAGAAAGTACTGTACCCTCAGTGTGCAAAAACATTAAGGCAAACACTGCCTGTGTTCCTGCATCATTTCAAATGAATACCAGTTTATAATTGGTATTCATTCATTCTTGAACTTTTTTTGGTCACATTTTACTTTACAAAGGCAAGAAAGCAATGTTTAAGTCAAGCCTAATGTTGCATTACACATAAAGAATCATTCTCTTGGATTTGGGTATCTGTATGAAATTAAACAAGCTGGATTGGTGTATTCCCGCTTCTCAGTCTTAATGCCATCCATCCATCCATCCATCCATCCATCCATCCATCCATCCACTTCCTCTACCTTATCTGGGGGAACACTGATGTATTCCCAGGCCAACTGAGCAATATAATCTCTCAAGCGTGTCCTGGGTCTGGCCTTGGGGCTCCTCCCGGTAGAACACGCCCGGAACACCTCACCCTTTATTTCCGTCACTTCTTTCTGTGATCTCGTTCTTTCAGTCACTACTCAAAGCTTATGATCATTGGTGAGGGTAGGGACATGGATTAACCAGTAAATCAACAGCTTTGCTTTTATGCTCAGCTCTCTCTTTTCCACCATTACTGCAGCTGCCCCACAATCAGTGTATACACACTGCTCAAAAAATTTGTAACAATGTAAGGTTTATGTCACAGCGGCCTAAATGAACCGTATTGGTAATAAAGTAATTTTGACTAAGATCCTGAATTCCAGTTATTATTTACTTGCATTCCTAAACAGAAATTTTTTGTTTTAGTGTTTGAATGTTTGAATGCTCAATTAATTTCTGACTTCTCAGGGATGTCCAGTGTGCTGGTTCAAAGTCTTTCAAATCTGTCAAAATCTTTTTAAAGATTTTGACAGATTTCTACAATATTTGTGTTTTCATGTTTTAATGACAGGTGTTGCAATAAAGTGTGTGTACAGTTGTGGTCAGAAGTATTCATTATGCATACATCATCATGCATTCATTATGTCATGGTAATTTGGGGCTTTTAATGATTTCTTTGTCCTGTTCTTCTTCAAGGGCAGAATGTTTGAGTGTGTGTGTGTATATAAAATCTTTACCTCAAGGCGGTGTATGATCTCTCTAAGTGGCAAAGCACTTTCATTCCCACCAATGAAGGTGGTGGTGGGAAGCCGGAACACCTTGTCCAAGTCACTTTCAGCCAGCCCATAAATGCCTGCAGTGTAAACAATGAAACTGAACATCTTTCTTTCAGCCCTTCATCACACAATATATCTGGGACTGTGACACTGATGGGACACAACCAATGGCAGCCTCCAGCACTGAAAAATAATGTAGAGAAGGAAAAAGTTTATAGGCAGAGATGATGGCTGCAAGCTAACAAGACATGAATATAAACAGGTTAATGGCAATAACTGCAGTTCCTTTAATAAATTGAAAGGTTCAGGTTCTGGTCTTTATCATTTATTTGCCCCTTTGGAACAACAAAACAGTGCATAGAAAACGTATTTGTAGTGTTGGTGGCTCTTAGAGTATTTTAATAGTACAGCAGTTATGTAGAGGACTTCTACAAAGTTGAACAATTTGGGAATGACAGACTAAAATAGGATATGTACACTGACCAGTACACAAGATATTTCCATTTTTTTTACATCATGCAGATTTTTCTACACAATCTTACAAGCAGCAAAGGCAGTTTGACCTTAGTGGATTAAATCAGTCAAGCACTCCTCAAAGGAACATTTTAGCATCAAATTTTAAATCTCTATTTCTATCCTTTAATTCCTCGTGGGACCAAAGCTCTCTTACAGCAGCTCCAGAATCAAAGCTCAACTGATTATATTCTCAAAATGGTTGAACTTTCTTTATCAAAACCCCGAGGCTGAATTAACTTGTCAAACAAGATCAGTCAAGTCATCTCTTAATACCAGCATCCATGGTTTAAACCCTGGGACTGTGGTGATTATGTAATATCAACTTTTCATTTAGCTTGGTTTTATGGGTCTGTAATTTCCTAATAATTTCCTCTGATGTTGCCTGGATTTAACTAGAAAATTTGGTACAAATTTTACAGACAATACATAACTCTCTTATTTTATTTAATTTTATTTTATTAATTTTTTTATGTTCAGCTGGTCTGTTATGCACTCACACATTCACAGGTAGTTTTAAAAATATGTTTTCGTCCTTCTTTCTCAAAGCTCCAATCTATAATTCATAAAACAACACACAATGAGATGCAATGTACTTAAGGCTGAAACTAGCTTAAGTTTAGCATGAGTTTAAGTGATATACAGCAAGGAGGAACAGTCTGAGACACCACAGAGTAGCTTGTGTTTATCTAAGCATATGATGTCCTGGTCACATCAAACAGAGACAAGGCAATATTGGAGAGACAAGGTGCAGAGCAACCTGTTGTATCTATGTCTGTTTGTACATCTCTGTCAGCAAATTAGTGCAGGGTGCGCTACTGATCACGGGGGATTTTCAGTCTACAGTCAGCATGTTACATAAGAGATCTTTAGACTTTTCTCCCCTTCTGAACTGCCTTGCACTTAGAAACATAAACTTGTTTTCTTTTATGGTGTAAAGTAATCAAGTAGTGTCAGCCTGTAATCTAATCATAGTAACATTTTATTGAAGCAGACTCAGATAAGCCTGTAAAAGCCCTGCTCGACATCATTGGCTAGTGAGCAAAGGCTGTCAGGAACCAACAAACACATCTTCTTTCCGAGCAGTATCATTCAACAACACTATATTAATTAGCCTTAGTTAATAAGCTAATGATAAACCATCGGGAATCACTTTCAAACAGAACTTCGTTACTATCCCCACAGAAGCCTGCTAAACCCTTTGATACTAACGCACAAATGCAGAACAAGGGTTAGTACCTACTGATGCTGACCAACCTCTGTGAACCTCAGGACTCTATGACACTGAATAACACTGCTATGAACACATCATAACAATCACCTGTTTTTGAACTTAAAGGCCCATTCTTTTCATTAGGCACGATCACAATTTATTGCAAGCATGCATAGCACACTACAGCAAACACATGTACACACACTTTACAGTATTGCAACAAAACTGACAAGTTCAAATTTACTCTGTATTTGTGTTATTTGTTATGCACTGTGGAAAAAAATGTTGTGTGTTACAGGATATGCATGTTCACGGACATGTGATGGATTTTCACAATCGACTGTTGAATAATAAACTAGTTCTACCTGGACCTGGGCTGATTAGGGCAGAACTCAATGTTCTCAGCTTGTGAACCTGACATCATTTTCACACACAGTAGTGATCGTCACATTTCTGTTCACCTGACAGTTGCTAACTTAGTGACTTTGTCTTTAGATTTAGTGACTTTTCATAGACTCCCTCTTTGCACCATTCACTGGGCTGCAGCACCCAGATGGAGGCTTTTTTTCTTACCACTTGGGAGTGAAAAATGTAAGAGATGGCTTCTAACTTCTTCCTCAGCTCGCTAAAGCTTTGAACACTCACTGGTGATTACCATTAAATGTCCAGAGCACAATGTCTTTTCTGGACAGTCAAATAGATAAAAATGAACAACAACAGTAATCTACAGTCATACTAACAGCTAAGATCTATCAATCTTGTTAAATTGATAGATCTAGCCAAAAACCATCACCATTTATTAATGACTTCCTCTCTTTTACAATCAACACAATCTACAGTCATTAACTTGAGTAAATAATTAACAAACCCCTCAAATTTAATTATCTCCTTTTTTCTTTTTGTTTTTTTTTTTTAACTTTGTTTCTGGTTTCTTTGTTTCTTTATTCTGGTTATTTCCTAGTTGTTGATGCGATAGACATTTGCACAGGATGCTTTATCTTATTCATAGTTTGAGAAACCTCAATCTGTCCACCAGTGTTTCATCAACATCTAATTAGTTCATCAGACCTTGCAGATATGTTGCTGGACATGAGTAATGCCAAGATGAAAGTCATTTAGATGAGTGTTTCTCATATGTTGGGTCTCCATTACAAATGTTTCCCTCAGAGTGATTGCTGCCTGTTCCACTCTGTGTGTAGAGGGGAAGGATACACGTACACACACAAGCATGTTTGTTTGGTTATCTTCGTGAAGACATTGGCTAACACTAATGCATTCTCAGCCCTCTTAAATCTAAGTTTAACCATCACAGCTAAGTGCCAAACCCTTACTCTAAGCCTGATCTAAACCTAATTCTAACTTGATTTTTTTTTTTTTACATCACACCATTCCTATGTCTGGGTTTATTAAAGTGGTTTCCATCACCAAATGAGTAGATAAGTAGCTTTAATAGAGTGGAGACAGCTGGGTGTTTCTAACTCAATACTGGGTCATTATTAAAGTGAGTGTAAGTCCTTAACTGTAATAAATCCTTAGACAGTACTGACAGCGTAATGAAAGTAGAGATATGGTGAAGATTTTCCAGGTTGAGAGCACTTAGCAGTCCTATGAAATTGTCCATTCTTATGTGCTCCATGCTCTTCTAAGCTAGTTAGTAATAATATCAGGCAAGCGACCTTTAAACTACAGTATTCTACTCACACAGTAGAAGGAACAGTTGGCCTGTGACAGTAAAAAAAAAAAAAGAGGTGGGAGGCTAAAAGATAAGGAAGTGGGAGTGTCACATTGATAAAGAAAATAACTGAAGGGGTAAAATGGGTTGGTGAAGGTGGGGAGCGGAGCAATTTTGTGCGTCCTGTCATAAAAGAAAGAGCAAAAAAAAAAAAAAAACTAAACCAGTGGGATAAATAAAGGGATCAAATATATAATGACATAAAGGATCCAAGTACAAAAAGAAAAGAGAAAATTTGATTAGATTATTTTCTCACCAACATTCTGGAAACCAACAGTACAGGGGGCGTCATCAAAGTTTACACAGCTGATGTCCAGGGGGTCCAGCTTGGCTACGTGATGCCCTCGTACCTACACACAGGGGAACACGGCTCAATGCATGCATATAGATTGTTCAACAGGTCAGTCAACATATTTCAGCAGATCACTGATCTAACGTTGTGATGACAAGTTCCTTAAACATCAATCTTAGAATGTAGGTCAAAGATCTCAAACAAACGTGAAGCAGTATTGGACAGGGCATGCCTCCAGTCTGAATAAACCATCAGTTACTTGTGACATGGTTGTCTTTATTTACTGACAGCTTTTGATTATTTGCCAGTTGGGTATTAAGCTAAATGTTTGTGTGAAAGTAGATTAGCAGAAACTTTGTTAAGACTAAATAGAAGAAACTGTTGCGCTAATTACAAGAAATTGAGAATTAATGTATATTTAATGGAACGGTTTTTTTTTCAGTGTCCATGATGGTTTTTGGTGCACTGATGAAAATTGGAATTATAATATATAATTTTTCTTTGTGCGTATTCTCCCTTTTTATTTACCCAAAATTATTTATGAAGTACTTCTCATTCTTAACATGAGTATGTAAATATTTATACATAAAATAGACCACCAATGATAACATAAATTAATGGGGGAAATTCAAAGGTAGATAAATAATCACCAAATTAAAATAGTCACAATCTTTTGAATTATTTATACTAGAATTTATTTTTAAGATTTTTAATATATTTATTGACATGTTTCCTGTATCGAGTCAATTAATAATTTTTGATCTTGGCAGCTTTGGTCCTCCACAGTCTAAGAGTGAATTTCCTTTTTTCATATTCTTCTTTTTAATTTGAAATACCAGAAAGTTTACTTTTTTAAAGCAGATGTAATACATGAAAGCTGTAAACATCAGGGGGAGACAGTTATTAGTGTTATTACCCATAATGCCTTTTTCCCACAATTCAAGGGGCTGATCCATATGAACACAAAGAATGGTCACTGTTTTTAGGAGCCACCAATGTGGCCCACTGATGTGTTAGTCAGGAACTCTCGGCCACTGACCATGGCTCCATGATACATGGTGCATCTCTTGCACTGCACAACACTTTGTATACAGTTTGTTTAACCTCTGCTGATACCGACTGCTCAGAGGTAGCTACAGTGACTTTAGTGGGTCTGAGATATAACAATGGTACCCAGTCAGAATCACACTGTCATATTTCATAAACTGGTGTCCCTAAAACTAAAGCATTAAGATGCTGTTTGAGTTAAGTTGAAGGAGACCTGCAGCCTGTAACCAAGTAACAGTTAGATGTGTGCCTGAAGTGCAACAATAGCACCCAGTCAGGATAACACTGTCACATTCCAAAACCTGCATGAAAAAAAAACAAAAAACTAAAGCATAAAGATCACATAAATGTATTTTCCTAAATGTTGCTGAAGGTGATATGTTCCTTCTTTCAACTGCTACCGAAATCCTGCATTGTTGGCTCCATCCGTAACCTCAGCTCTTTGTTGCTGCTTCCAATCTGGAAAGCTTAAAATTCTCACTCCATTCCATAAAGGACGCTCATCCTGGTCATATGTATGGTTCTGTCATTTCACAACACAGCTGTTCACCATTCTGATGAGTTTCTAATGTACACAATTTCAAATCCAAAGGTCTCCGTATATTCTATTATCAGCTCGGACAAGAAATGCCAAGATCCAAAAGTGGCAGCCACTTTTAGATCTCGGCACAGCTGACTCAGACTTGTGTGAAGAACGTTGCCATAATGCATTGTTTTGGTGACATCACAATCCCAAGCTTGATTTGAGTGTTCCTAATAATGGAATCATTATCATGGAATAATGGACGTAGGACTGACACCATGGCCACATTGAGTCATCTAAATCTTTGAAATCATGTGTCATTTGTTCTTCATTAGGCTGTGATAGCTGCTCTTGCTCAGTTTGAACATGTAAAATTGCCATTATTCACCTAGATTTTTTCTAGAGTAAGGTTTTATAAACATCAACTTAATTATTGGTCAAAATAGACCAAAGCAGAATCACCTCTAGTGTTCCTTGACAGGGTTAAAACCAGTCTGAAGATCTGTAAATCTGAGTAAGCCTGTAAATCCCTTTTTTTCTCCCCATTTTATTTTTTTCATTTTACTTTCTCATCATTTTACTGCAGATTATCCTGGACTGACAGTGGCATACAGAAGATACATGTCATGTGGGTTACTATCACTGCATCCTGAAACATGCATTATATTGCCCAAAGCATTCACTCATCCATCCAAATCACTGAATTCAGATGTTCCAATCACTTCCATGGCCATAGGTGTATAAGATCAAGCACCTAAGCATGCAGACTGCTTCTACAAACATTAGTGAAAGAATGAGTAGCTCTCAGGAGCTCAGTGAATTCCAGCGTGGTATCTTTGTACCACAGGATGCCACCTGTGCAACAAGTCCAGTTGTGAAATTTCCTTGCTACTAAATATTCCACAGTCAACTGTTAGTGGTATTATAACAAAGTAGAGGCAATTAGGAACAACAGCAACTAAGCCACAAAGTGGTAGGCCATGTAAAATGACAGAGTGGGGTCAGCTGATGCTGAAGTGAGCAGAAGTCACCAACTTTATGCGGAGTCAGATGCTACAGACCTCCAAACTTCATGTGGTCTTCAGATTAGCTCAAGAACAGTGTATAGAGAGCTTCATGGAATGGATTTCCATGGCTGAGCAGCTGTATCCAAACCTTACATTAGCAAGCGCAATGCAAAGCATCACATGCAGTGGTGTAAAGCATGCTGCCACTGGACTGTAGACCTGTGGAGATGTGTTCTTTGAAGTGAAGTGAATCTGGGTTTAGCTGTTGTCTGGACAACAGTACTTGTCTGACATTTTGCCAAGTGTATGCTCCCAATGTTGTGGGAACATTTTGAATTGAATTGAATTAAAGTATACAGCAGGGTTATAATAGTTTTGGATTTTACATTATCATTTAGTTTTACTCTCTAATTCAGTTAGTTTTTATTAGTTTTCAGAGTGGTTCATCTCATTTTTATTAGTTTTTATTTTTGGTTTAATGCTAAGTTTTAGTTTAGTTTCGTTAGTTTCAGTATTAGTTTTAGTTTTTCATACTCTGTCAGGTGCAAGATTCAAGGCACAAGAGTGACTATTGTGTAAGAAAAACTCAACAAAAGATACTGTTTAAAGAAATATATTCAACAGCCAACGGTTCACAAGACAGAAGCATTGCGTGCTAAATGTGTGTAACATTAAGGACACACATGAACATCAACAGGGAGAAACAAAGAAAAACATGAACTCCCAAATTCAATAAATTCTACAATAAACTCCCAATAAAGTTCAACATCAGTGCAGTAGATTAACATCACCCACATGTGGTGTTTGACAAAAACAAACTCTTTGAAGGAGTCAAAGGTCAAATCCAGCTGCATCCTGATGTTCTCCACCACCTGATGGTGCTTCTGTTTTGGAGCTAGCTTGGTTAGATGCTCACTGATTAGACTTGCAGGGTCTTTGCGGCCTCTGTACACAACCTACAGAAGTGGCTGACTTCATGTCCGAGATGCACATCGGGTTACGTCTTAGGTTCAGAGTGGTTTCTGTAGATGTACGCTGGACTTTGATATTGCTGTTTTTTTCTGACTGAGAAGTGTTACACACATGTTTTCATCATCCACAACAAGACACTCGCTGTGCTATTGGACTCAAAGAGACTCCATATGGGATGCTGCCATTACTTTGTGGACCAGCGCAGTGAGCACAGGCACGCACGCACAGACACGCACGCACACGCATACAGCTGCCCGACAGCGCTCCCAGCTTAAACTCGGAGAGCGGAAAAATGATCAGTCCACAACGCTTTTAAATAAAATGATGAACAAGAAAAGGAAGGTCATCTTATCTATAATTTCAGTTAGTTTTAGTTAGTTTTTTAAACTCACAATACAGTTTTAGTAATTGTTTTTCCTTTTAATTTTCCTTTTTATTTTTTTTCAGTTAACTAATATGTTTTTTCAATTTCAGTTTTCTTTATTTTGTTCGTTTTCGTTAACTATAATAACCCTGGTATACACTGTGAGCCAAACCTCCTAAACCTTGTGGAAAGCCTTCCTCCTGCCCACCCTTTGTTATAGTTGCAAAAGCTGGGCTGAGATCATATTCAAATCTATGGATTAATGGGATGTCACTCAAATTCATATGACATGTGAAGGCAGACGAGCAAATACTTTTGACAATATAGTATAGTCCGTGTCACTGCTAGAAACTAACATGGAACAAAAGAGAAACCCTAACTCAATACAATAACAGGAGAAAAAAAGAAACATTCTCTGTGTGACAGTAATAGCATAGGTGTGGTTGTAGTTTACCTGATATGCTCGAATGAGTGAATGTACTGCTAGATGATCCTCCACCAGCTTCTCCACATTGGGTTGAGTCCCCACCACTGCCTGGACACTGTTCAGTCTTTCGGCAGTCCTACTGAAGGATGGCAGGCTCTGGTAGGCTGCACCAGGTGGAGCCCCAGCACTGGCGTTACGGAAAAGTGTATCCCAGGACTGCATCAAGAATAAAAAAGGGACGGTTTACTCAGCAATATGCCTACTGGGTCACATGAATAGATAGCCTCTCACCAGTGTAGTTATGTTAAACCATGATTACTAAGCAGGATTCAATCAAGTCACTCTTATCTATAGAGCACATTTGAAAACAATTTAACTCGAGTGGTTAGGATTCATTATCACATGTGTGTGTGTTGTGCTAATCCATTTTAGTAATAAAGATTTTGATCAAATGTAGCACTGATGTCATTAGAATTAGCTTTGAAGGTCTCAATGGTATAAACATATATGTAACCCCCCAAAAAACAAAAAACAAAACAAAAACAAAGAAGTTTTTTTCCAAATGTATAGACTATAGACGTAGGTATAGGAAGGAAGAATGTGCTGTGAGAATGTGCAGACTCACACATATTTCAGACCATGCCTACCTAAATGATTTTTACAGCATTTTTTATTTTCATATGCTATACATTATACATTATATTTTTGTTTTTCTTATGTTAGTCATTTCAGAAAATGAGACCAACAGACCCACATTTCCTTTTCTTTTCTTCTCTTCTTCTCAGATGGTGTTCTAATTGTCAAGTCTTACAACTAACTTGAGGTTCAAACTGTGATTTTACATGCAAATGATGGAACTTAAAAAAAGTATAATGATTTCAGTTATTGAGGGAAAAAGGCTATCCAAACCTACCTGGCCCTGTGTGAAAACGTAATTGCTCCCTAAACCTAATAACTGCTTGTGCCACCATTGGCAGCAAGAACTGCAATCAAGCATTTGCAATAACTAACAGCGAGTCTTTCACATCACTGTGGAGGAATTTTGGCTCACTTTTCTTTGCAGAATTCTTTTAATTCAGCCACATTTGAGGGTTTTCAATCAAGAATGATCTGTGGTCAAGCCAAAGCTTCTCAATCAGAATTGTCTAGACTTTGACTAGGCCACTCACCCCCTTTTTTCTTAAGCCATTCAGAGGTTGACTTGCTGGTGTGTTTTGGATCATTGACCCACTGCATGACCTGAGTCTACTTGTGCTTCAGGGCACGAACCGATGGCCAGACATTCTTTATCAGGATTTTCTGGTAGAGAGCAGAATTCATGGTTCCATCACTTATGTCAAGTCATCCAGGTCCTGAAGCAGCAAAGCGGCCACAGACCATCACACTACCCAGGCACTCAACTAAACACAAATTGTTATACTTACATTTGTTTTGCACAATATTTCACAATATGAAAAAAAAACACTTCAGCAGCACATCAGGAATAGAGCTGCTGTCTAATAAATAAATAAATAAATAAAACAAATAAATATCCAGTTTATCAAATTTCTCTGAGCAGTCATTATCTTTAAAAGTAATCACTATTCCTCCTCCCCTGTCCTGTCTTTTTTACATCTTCCTCCATCTGTGTTGTGTCTCATTCTTTTCTCTCCCTGGGGAACACAGCAGTACCTTCAGCTAGCTGACACACTGCACAATAAACTGCGCAGAAACAGTTCAATAAGGATGGATAATTTGGAAGAATGTAATATGATTTATTGAGATAGAGAAATTTATTAGTGTATTTGGCGATTTGACTCTGATGACCCATCACGGCACAAGGAACTCCCAGAGGTGATTTACAACAGGACAGGACCGCCCGGAATCTAGACACCGGTGTACATTGGCGTTTTCACAGCGGATGAGAGGGTGGCTTCCCTGTGCCTTTGGGCCAGGGAATCTGTCCTGACTCTGAAGTTCAGAGTACCCGACCTTCTTGGAGTTGCTGGGTGAGGTGTTCTGTCTGACTCTGACTCTGACTCTGTTGTGCTACTGGGAGACTTCAACACTCACTTGGGCAACGAAAGTGAGACTTGGAAAGATGTGATTGGGGGGAATGGCCTGCCAGACCTGAACCCGAATGGAATTCTGTTACTCGACTTCTGTGTAAACCACAGTTTGCCCACAATGAACACTGTGTTCGAACATAGAATTAGAATTACCACCTCCAAGTCTGAGGCCATGGTCTTCAGCCAGAAAAAGATGGCATGCTCACTCTGGCTCAGGGACGAGTTGCTGTCCCAGGTGGAGGAGTTTAAGTATCTCTGGGTCTTGTTCACGACTAAGGGGAGAGGAGAGCAGGAGACTGACAGATGGATTGGGGGTGCAGCGGCAGTGACAAATATGCTGCACCTCTCCATTGTGGTAAAGAGAGAGCTGAACGTAATAGCAAAACTGTTGATTTACCGGTCAATCTATGTCATGTTCATCAGTGATCATGAGCTTTGGGTAGAGGCCAAAGAAACAAGACCGGGGATACAAGCAGCGGAAAATTAGTTTCTTCCAAAGGGTGGCTGGCCTCTCCCTTAGAGATAGGGTGAAGAGTGCAGTCATTCAAGAGGGGCTCAGATAAGCCACACCTGCACATTGAAAAGGGACAGTTGAGGTGGTTCGGACATCTGACTAGGATGCCCAATGGGTGCCTCTTTGGTGAGGTGCTCCGGGCATGTCCTACAGGGAGGAGGCCCTGGGGTAGAGCTAGGACATGCTGGGGAGATTATATCTCTTGGCTGGCCTTGGAGCACCTTGGTGTTTCCCCAGATAAGCTGGAGGAGGTTGCTGGGGAAAGGTAGGTCTGAGTTTCTCTGCACAGGCTGCTGCCCCCGCAGTAGAAGAAAATGGATGGATGAATGGATGGATGGTTTTCATATGTGTAAAATGGCTAAATGCAAACAGTAGGCTAATAAGATCCCCTAACTAACCTAACAGTAGTTGCTTTTGTATATAGATTTTAAAAACAATTGCCTCAGTGCTATGGCCAGGTGGAGGGTGAGCCTTGTAATAGAGTGGAATAATGGCGAAACCCTGGAATGCACTTTTCTGCCTTTGCGTTTTGCCACATTTTTACTGGTGCATTTCCACAGTTTGATGCATCTGGGCCCTGGGCCCTTAAATACCTTTAGCATATTTTGTAGTGATTGTTGGCAAGATATCTCCCCCCCCCATACTTCCATGTTTATCCCATTGTCACACAAAAATCCTTCATTGTCCAAGGGCAGCTGCCAACCCAGTGACATTGCCCTCGCTGCATGATGTTGACATTACCTCTAGGTTTCTAACTAGCTGTGAGAAGCTTTTAAGATCAGCTTATGGGGAAATTATGGTTCAGCAGTGGTAGCTCACTGGTATTCTACTGGCAGTCTGAAGCCAGCCATGGACTGCCCATCTACCTGTTGTCAGACAGGGACAGTGTCAAAAATGCAATGTACAATTGGTCTGTAGGCTTCTCTTTCTTTTGCTGTTGTTGGTCCAACAGCCAGCCAAGAAGAAGAGTGTAGTTATAACATACAAAGGGCTGAAGGGAAACCAAGTGTTGAAAACAATGGAAAGTGACCACTGCACCCACTGTCTGTACTTTTCATACAATCTTTGATGATTTTTATTGCACTTGTCCCATTCCTGGTAAACTCCACTATCACTCCCTTCACTGTTCTGGCCCATTTGTCAGCATTTGATAGACGCACAGCATCATACATGTCGAGCAATGTTTCCGGTTGGACAATGAAACTGAAACACCTGTCATTTTAGTGTGGGAGGTTTCATGGCTAAATTGGACCAGCCTGGTGGCCAATCTTCATTAATTGCACATTGCACCAGTAAGATCAGCGTGTGAAGGTTCAATTAGCAGGGTAAGAGCACAGTTTTGCTCAAAATATAGCAATGCACACAACATTATGGGTGACATACCAGAGTTCAAAAGAGGACAAATTGTTGGTGCACGTCTTGCTGGCACATCTGTGACCAAGACAGCAAGTCTTTGTGATGTATCAAGAGCCACGGTATCCAGGGTAATGTCAGCATACCACCAAGAAGGACGAACCACATCCAACAGGATTAACTGTGGACGCAAGAGGAAGCTGTCTGAAAGGGATGTTCGGGTGCTAACCCGGATTGTATCCAAAAAACATAAAACCACGGCTGCCCAAATCACGGCAGAATTAAATGTGCGTTGGCTTCTTTGGCGTGGGGGGGGGGTTCTGTGGGGGTCGGGTGGTCCTATGGTGCACGGTGCTCTGGAGCCCTGCCGTCGGCCTGTATGGGGGGCTGGCTGCTGGAGGGGGGGCTGGCTTCTCATCACCTCGGGTTCCCTAGGGCCCTTGCTCCTCAGCTGGGGGGGGCTCCATCTAAGGCCTCCCTCTCCCATCTGCTGGGGTAGGGGTGCGGTTGTCTTTGGAATGAGTGGTGGCGGGTGTTCATAGGTCGTAGTGGGCTGCTGGTGGCCTGGGCTTCCTGGGGCTTTTGTGCCCACCAATAGCTTCTGATGGGCGGAGCTGTGTCATTCTGCCCTCATTGGTAAGTACATTTCATGACAGAAAACACTCTTGTAATCACAACACAAAATGGTTGGTTTGTGTAACCATGCTTCTGCTTCTTTTCTTTTTTTTAAATTTTATTTTCTTTATTTTTTGTTTTGCCCACACAATTTTAATTGTGCAAATTTTGACAGCATCTTTTATGTTTTAAAAAGTGATGAGTTATTTGGTTTACTCACTGGTGCTATTTCTTGTTTCCTCTTACTATTTTCTTCTTCTATTTTTTTTTTTTGTTTTCTCCTCTTTCTTTCTCCCCTTTTCTTTTCTTTTCCTTTCCTAAGCCTGTCAGGTCTGGCACAATTCTTAGATGTTAAATTAAACTCAATGTCACACAATATGTTAAAAATAACTCAAATAAAATAAAGGAGACACACTAACAAGAGGAGCCTATAGAGAACCTATAAAGTTCATCCTCATCTTGAAATAGTAAATATGTTTGGCATAACAATGCATTCAGATCACTGTTCTGTTTGCAAGATCTGCCGGACATGACAGGCTTAAAAAAAAAAAAAAGAATTAAATGTGCACCTCAACTCTCCTGTTTCCACCAAAACTGTCCGTCGGGAGCTCCACAGGGTCAATATACACGGCCGGGCTGCTATAGCCAAACCTTTGGTCACTCGTGCCAATGCCAAACGTCGGTTTCAGTGGTGCAAGGAGCGCAAGTCTTGGGCTGTGGACAATGTGAAACATGTATTGTTCTCTGATGAGTCCACCTTTACTGTTTTCCCCACATCCGGGAGAGTTACGGTGTGGAGAAGCCCCAAAGAAGCGTACCACCCAGACTGTTGCATGCCCAGAGTGAAGCATGGGGGTGGATCAGTGATGGTTTGGGCTGCCATATCATGGCATTCCCTTGGCCTAATACTTGTGCTAGATGGGCGCATCACTGCCAAGGACTACCGAACCATTCTGGAGGACCATGTGCATCCAATGGTTCAAACATTGTATCCTGAAGGCGGTGCTGTGTATCAGGATGACAATGCACCAATACACACAGCAAAACTGGTGAAAGATGGGTTTGATGAACATGAAAGTGAAGTTCAACATCTCCCATGGCCTGCACAGTCACCAGATCTAAATATTATTGAGCCACGTTGGGGTGTTTTGGAGGAGCGAGTCAGGAAACATTTTCCTCCACCAGCATCACGTCGTGACCTGGCCACTATCCTGCAAGAAGAATGGCTTAAAATCCCTCTGACCACTGTGCAGGACTTGTATATGTCATTCCCAAGACGAATTGACGGTGTATTGGCCGCAAAAGGAGGCCCTACACCATACTAATAAATTATTGTGGTCTAAAACCAAGTGTTTCAGTTTCATTGTCCAACCCCTGTACATCCGCAAACGGATCCAACCATGGTAACATAGATTAACCTTTAGACAGTCACAGAGTGATATTACATTTTTATCACAGTACTGGAAAACTTAACGGATGTTAACACCTGGCAGCAAAATAAATGCATAAAGGAGATCTGCTACAAAGCTCATTTTTACTTAATAACAGCTTAAAAGTGATAAAAAAAAAAAAACAACAAAAACCCAACAACAACAACTCCAAAATAGTAAAGTATTTTGATCAGTGTTTGCTCAGTCTGGTATCAAAAAGCCATCCCAAGCTTCCACAATCAGCACACAATGTTTATCTGACCATTTTTTTTGAATAGTCCACACTGTGAGCATCTGTGTCCAAACATTCCAGGTTAATCCATTCAACAATGTTTATCTGCTTATTGACTGTAAAGGTAAGGCTTCTTATCTTGACCCACCAAAAGAAAGGTTTAAACACAGCAGTTCCCACATTTTACCAGATTGGATTGATTTATATTACCCATTTAAAGCCAAAGTACTTTACAATAAAAAAAAAGAATGAAAAATAAACTCCCTGCACACATATTTACACTACATGCATTAAACAACAACTGTCCTTCATTGGGGTGGCTGTGACTAAGGCGGTAGAGCAGATCATCTACCTCCTTGGTGGTTGGTGGTTCGATTACTGGCTGCTCCAGTTTGCATGCCAAAGTATCCTTGGGCAAGATATTAAACCCCAAATGTGAATGGTAGATATAAAGCACTTAGATGTAGGGGAAAAGCACTTGTATGATGTATGAATGTGTGTGTGAGTGGATGAATTCAAATGTCTTGTAGAAAAGTGCTACATAAGAACTAGTCCATCCACCGTTTTAGAGGTTAACAGTTGCCAAATGCTTGACAAAAAAGGCATGTTTTCAGCTTAGATTTAAAAATTGTCACAGTTCATGCATGGCTGAAGTCACTTGGGAGATCATTCCAGAGTCTTTGTGCAACAACAACAAAGCATTAAAAAAAAAATTGTATAAGCTTTTGGCCTTACAGGTGGAAACCTCTTTTTTGACTCATTTACGAGTTTATGACTAGTTTTACTAAACACAGTGTTTTCGCCTTTGATATTGCCATAGTCCCCCATTGCTATGAGGCAGCAATGTAATCATTGCACAACCGTGCTCTCTTAGCATGTGGTGACAATATGTTTCGACTTTTAGGAAGTCTATACAAATAGGCTTACCATTCAACATACTATGAGACCCAATAATAAATACATAAATAAATATACGCCATTAATGTCATTTTATAAAAAAAAAATTAAAAGTCATTTGGTAATAACCATTTTTAGACAAAAATGGTTTGCATAAAGCATCCCAGTAAACAACCAAATCCAATGTGAGTGACAGAATTCTGATTATGGGGCAGCCCTAAATTAAAATATACTTTAAAATATCTCATAAAATGGCCTAACTGAGTGCTACACAATATTATTGATAATGAAACTGCATTTTACAGCTATGTCAGCTGTAAACCCTGCAGAATTCAAATTCCCTCAAGGTCAGATCCTCTACCAGAGGCCTGGGAGTTTGAAGGTTCTGTTCTCAGCACCTGTCATACCTTCTGGCCAGGCATTTGGCTGTGGCTGACCTTTGTGCATCTTTTTCATGGTTCCCCTTGGCCTGTGGAATATCCAGATACTTGTAGGTGTCTGGTATATTCGTTCTTCTGCCGTCTGGCAACTCCACCCCTTGAAGCCCCTCATCGATATTTCCATTTTCTGACACTTATATGCAGGTGCCACAGTCTTATATGAGACTTGACCTGTCAATATAGACATTTTGGCCACTGCTATATTGCCTACCTTTGGAAGAGAGGGTGGGGTGCCAGCTAAGGCTAGCAAGCAAGTTCAGAAACTATGGGTTCAGCCACAGCCACATATACTATGTCTGCTTATGATTGCTAAGTAACTACAATATTACCCACCAAAAATGAAGTACAAACTTTAGGACAGTTTGCATCTCACTGTAGAACTTATCATTTGGCCATGGTGAGGTTTAGCAGACAGCCATAGGCTACAACTGCCTCACCCCCACAGACCTGTTTTGGCAATGTCCCTAACAGTAAACCTTAATCCAAATGAATAAGCTATAAAAAAAAAAAATTCACAGACTATACAGCTTTTATGAAGGGGAAAACTATCCATACAGACCAATTTTTTTTTTTGAACCAGGCTGTAATCATGACTTTTAATGTTGTTCTGCTGTGTATGTTAGCAGAGAAGTCTATGTGAATTGACTAACATCTGGAGAAAGCTTCAAGTGGCCTTTCAAGGAACTGCAGTTTTTTTGTACTTCATTGCTCAGATTGGAAGTTATCAGCTGGTGCAAAGTCTGTGTGATATCTAAAATTTATGGTTCAGTGGGGGTGTACGCACAAGAGCTCATCTGCGGCAAGCTGGAACGTAAACATGTACGAAGACACACGCATTTGCAGGACCATAAATTGCACTGAGAATGGCCTAAGTGAGAATAGTGCAGCTGTTCAGTGTATTTACATTGAATGTGTGTTCATCACGTGTCCTGCCTCCTGCACACTATTCAGGCAACTTTGTCACCTAAAGTTCAGTATTTCCAGTGATGATAAGGTGTCTGCAGTGGATTGTCACTGTGCAACATGTCAGGAAGGACATCTGTGCACAGTTTTGTGACTTGATGTTCATGTGTGAAAACTTTTTATAGCAAGTACAAATTTTAGTATAAAAAAAAAACATGCAGTGACAGTGTATGTCTGATTAACCTTCACACACTATTAAATTTTGGAACAGGAACTTTATCTGTCACCACTGACAACAATTTGATGTACTCAGGCCCCTAGAAAGTAGGTGCAAGGTCACTCAGAGTGACCTACAGAGTGAGTATCAGTGAACAACTTTAAGGTCACTGTCTTTCATGTTATCTCTGTACAGAGATTTCTGTTCCCTCATTTTAGTATTTGTGACATTGTCTTCTCCAAGTAAATGCCCAGAGAACTGCTCTGGTTAAAACTACACCAAGTCTGAGGAGAAGCAATACCTTCAGGACAAACTTTGTCCAGTCAGTCGTTCCGTGGACAACAAGCTTCATACTCCACAAAGAAAGTGCCTTTTTAAAATTTGTCAGCAAGGAAAAAAATGTCTGCTTATATTTGCTGCTAGCTAGCAAATCTCCACAATGAGACGATAGAAATTACTTAGCAATATTAAACTTGTAAAACACTCAAACTATAATAAATAAATAGCAATACAAAAATAAAAAAATACCTATGCAATTAAATCCGCCACAAACAGTAACAATAAAGATACATGCAAGGTACATTTTAGAAATTAACATAAAACTGATATTTGCTTTAATTTACTTATTTATGTTTCAGCTTTTCTTTCTTTTCTTATGTACTGTACTAATAGCTAATTAGTTATGAACTCATTATTTTCCATTTGTACTCACTCCCAGCACCACCATCCTAATTCTGTTTATCTTTTTAAATTTCTGCTCCTTTATACAATTAAGTAGGTATCCTTGAAAAACTGTCATGGAGTCACCTTTTCATTTATTGGTTAATCACAATCATGCCTTTGTCTCACACCAAGCAACTTGGCTGTTTATTAATTACCAATAATGTCTACGGTATAGATATGAATTGATATATGTGGAGCCTGCATTTTCAGGTGGTACTTGATGGAGGTGGAAATGACAGCAATGACAACAACATCAAACAGACATAAAGATGTCCTGTACCTTGTGCACACTTTTTGGATTCTCCAGCCATGCGTAGTACATTTCCTCCACATAGTTAGAGCTGGTGCCATTAAGAAAGGGTTCAGAGGCTAGAGGTTCATTTAGGTGCCTCACGGGCTGAAACGTCCTTAAGCCCCCTTCGACTGCCAGGCGCGTTGATAGACTCTGGGCCATCTTTACAGCTGCTAAAGGCCAAAGCCTTACAACTGTAGTTCTTAAGCAGTGCATGGCTGCAGATCAGCACGGTTCCGCTCTCCTCCCTCCTTTGCTAGAAGAAAAATGCTGCAGCAGCACTCTCCTCGGCAAGGAGACCCTCCAGGCTAATCAGCAGCTGCCCCTCTTACCTCCTTCTGGCTTGCTGAGTTGAAGACAATATGCAGACCCTACTTTTTCTCTTCTCCTGACTGTCCAATGGATCCTGCTGAGTCCAAATATAGATATTGTTTTTTATTAGAGCAACTTGTAGGCAAACCCAATAAGGCTGTCTATATTCTATATTTTTGTTAGTGGAAAAATACACGGTAAAGTGCTCAGAGTAGAAAAGTGATATATAACTACCACTCCATTCTCCATTTACCAAAACAACTTTTATTCAGTTCTTGTGACTTTCCTAGCCTGCATGTGAATGGAGGGGTAACTGTAAATTAAGGAATGCTGAAATTAACTGCAACGTTTTGCCACATGCAGATGAAGACATTACTTAAAAATGTGAAGTTTCTCAAGTCACATGTAAATTTGCATATTAAACACAGAGAACATACAAGGTGGTTGTAGGTTTTTTTAAAACCAGATGTGTCGAGCAGAGGGTGGACCTGAGTGTGAAACCTCCCATTTAGTGGCTAACAACTTGTGATTTACAAGTCATTGCCCAATTAGCTTACCCTTGAGTCTTGAAATTACCAAAATTGAATAGATGAATTTCATGTTTTATTCATTATGAATTATTCATAATGAATAAAGCCTTTATACTCATCATTTATTTAAGTCAAAGAGCAAAGGAGTTGAGGGTTATTTTCCCATAGACTTCCATAAAACCAGAAGCACTTTTGCAACCAGAGAAGTCACCCCCTGCTGGCCATTAGAAATAATACACATTTAAATCTGTTTTAAAGCTCTATATTAGGTAGATAATTAGTTTTACCAAGCAGCAACCAAGTCTTAATTTAAGCCTTATCATTTACCATTTATATTCAACATTTAGATTTAGATGTTATATTTAAATATTATAATTTACATACTAGAGGAACATTAAACACTATTCACCCACTATATACATACACCCCTATTAAATGTAGGCCTAAAATGTTTAATAACTGTGGCAAAACTATATTGCAGTTAATTTTAGCAAAGAAAAAACCCCAGAAATAACAGCTTGCCCTTTAAAAAAAAAAAATCTCAGTAGTTCCGAAAACCTGCAGTTTGTACTTTTATCAAACTTTACTGGAAAAGAGAAAGTATGGTTTATGGAATATGGTTTATTTGTTGCCATCATTTTGAGCATTTTGTGGTGCTCTAATTGAATATTTCAATGACACCAGGTTAAAGTAAACAGCAGGAAAACATAGGAAGTAGACTGCACAGAGGAATTTAGTTAACAAACCCACACAACTAACACTTGTTGGACGGATTATTCCTTTATGGTCTGGGTCTGTCTTGTGAGATTTGTCGTTAATAGAAAAAAGAATACTGACAGACTATAAATAGAAATTTAAAAAAGAAATGAAATTCCCTTGGGAACAGTATACAGCATAAATTATAGACCACCACTCGGGAGAGTCGTAACCTTAAAATCCCCATAAAACGCAACCCAAACAAAAACCAACCCTGCAGCGTGCGTTCGTGCGCAAGTAGTTTGTTAAACCGTGTCGTCACTTTTGGGACTCTCTCGAAGCGTTCATTTAAGTAAAACGTGTCTTCTGTCAAAAAATAACCGTCAGCTTTTAGGATAACATTAAATTTGTGTCGACTTTCTTACCTTTTCTTGTCTTGTAGGCCTTCTCGCGGCTTTCCCCGCAGCCGCAGTAAAGAAGAAGCAAAGTCGGCAGAACTCTGCCCAGAGCGCCTGCAGTACGGGGTCCTGTGTGTGTGTGTGTGCGCTCGGGCGGTTTATCCACTTCAGTGCTTAACTGCGTCACGCCGGCGGTGACGTCAGTACAAGGTAAACATTCTTGTCATACTCGAGCGCACAGAACACCTGGTTAACTTTACCTGTTCATCTCAAATAACGTGTGTGTTTAAAATATGGCAAGTAGCTGCTGAGATGTATTAAACTGTAAAGATGAATAGATCTGGAATGTAACTACTTTAAAAAATCCAATAAAAATTTATTGTATAGCTTTTTTAGACATACATAGAAATAAGTATTTTTCAGTTTGCAAGTGTCCGTTATAATATGAATAGCCTCGACACAGAGAATCATAATCATTTTCAAACAACAATGAAATAAAGTCTTGTTGCATCCTCCAAGTATTTTAATGAGTACCCTTTAGAGGGTTAAACACGAAATTCTTTATGTTTCAAAAATGATTAAGGAATTCACACACCTATAAAATCCTTTGTATGACAGAAATATGTACAAAAGCACAACATGTGATAAAGTGACCTTAAAATAAATTAGATAATATGCAAAGAAGGAATTTTTACTTTATTTAGAATTCAGATTTTTTTTAAAAAACACTAAATAGGCCATCCATCCATCCATCTTCTTCCAGATCTAAATGTTGGCTTCTCCCCAGCTTATCTGGCCGAGAGACATAATCTCCCAGGGTGTTCTGGCTCTACCCCAGGGCCTTCTCCTGGTAGGACATGCCCAGAACACCTTATCCAAGAGGTGCCCAGGTGGCATCCTAGTCAGATGCCCGAACTGCCTTAAATGGCCCTTTTCTGATGTGGAGGACTAGAGACTCTACTTTAAGCCCCATATGAATGACTGCAGTTTTCACCCTATAGGCCAGCCACCCTTTGGAGGAAGCTCATTTGTACCACTTGTATCCACAATCTTGTTCTTTCTGTCACTACCCAAAGCTTGTGACCATAGGTGAGGGTAGGGACATAAATTGCCCAGTAAATCAACAGCTTTGCTTTTATGCTTAGCGCTTTCTTCACCACGATGGACCGGTGCATCATTGCAGCTGCAGACCCACTCTATCTGTCAATTTTCCACTCCCCTTTCCCTTCATTTGTGAACAAGACTCCAAGGTACACAATGTTTCCAGTAGAAACATGTCATTTTGATGTGTTATGGCCTCCCATTTACAGGAGAATGGAGTGAAAACTATACTTTTTGGAAATGGCCCCCAGGGCATCAACTTGTCCCTGACCCAGTGTGGGCACTTTACATTTCTCCAGCTAGGATCATGGCCGCAAACTTAGAGGTGCTAATTCTCATACCTGTCACTTCACATTGGGCTGCAAACCACTCCAGTGAAAGCTGGAGACCACCAACTAATGAAGCCAACAGCAACACATCATCTGCAAAATGCAAAGATGAAATTCTGAGGCCAATTGGCTACGCCTATAAATTCTGTCCATAAAAATTCTGAACAGAATCGATGACAAAGGGCTGCTCTGGTGGGGTCCAACACCCACCTGAAACAAGTCCGACTTATTGCCAGCAATGCTGACCAAGCTCTCACTGTAGTATACCCTGAGGGATGTGATCAAATGCCTTCTCCGGGTCCACAAAACACATGGAGACTGGGGCATCTGCCTCACCAGTAATTTAGGTACACCAGGTCTGTCTAGCATCCTCCCCTGCCACCTGATCCAACTCACCACCAGGCGATGATCAGTTGACAGCTCAGCTCCTCTCTTTAACTTGGTGTAAATTGGTGTTCAGAAAAATGGCCACAAATCTGATGATAGAATTACAAAATTGATCATCAAACTGCACCGAGGGTGTCGTGGTGCCACGTGCACTTGTGGACATCGTTATTTTTGAACATAGTGTTCGTTATGGACAAAATCCAATAACACTCGAGTTCAGATCAGGCAGGCTGTTCCTCCCAGTGATGCTCCTCCAGGTCTCACTGTCATTGCCCAGTAGGAGTCTCCCAGTAACATGACGCATTCACTGGACAGAACACCCTTGAGTACTCCACAGTGACTCCAAGAAGGTTGGGTAGTCTAAACTGCCATTTGGTGCATAAGTGCAAACAATCAGTCAGCACCCGCTTCCTGGCCCAAAGGCACAGGAAAGCAACCCTCTCATCCACTGGCAAAAACTCCAACATACAGGTATGTAGATAAATGAAAAACAAACAAACATAAAATACAAATAATGGGAAACACAATCAATAAAAAGTATTTTAAAACAGAGAAAATAGATAGATAGATAGATAGATAGATAGATAGATAGATAGATAGATAGATAGATAGATAGATAGATAGATAGATAGATAGATAGATAGATAGATAGATAGATAGATAGATAGATAGATAGATAGATAGATAGATACTTTATTGATCCTGAAGGAAATTAGGAGACACCACTGATCAAAATTGCAGTATACATACAAACACTAAAGTGATGATGTAAACTCTAAACAAAAAGAGGTGTTTATGAAAGTTATGGGCTGATGCAAAAGTCTGAAACCATTTTGTGAGATTTGAAGATGTATTTAAAAGCTGTCAGTGTGTCTACTGATTTCACAATGATGAGGAGAAAAGCATGCCTTACTTTCAGTCTGGTTAGTGGAAAAGTGGAGTTTCCTTTTTGCATCTTCTTCCATGACAAAAAATATACCTGTATTATAATCATGAAATTATTCATTCCTATGTATTACTGTATATAATTAAAGTATTTCAAAGTGGTCCTTAACTAAAAAGCATGACTTTTATCCTTCAGCTTATTTGTTCCCAGACAGGCTCCGGTAGCTCTGCACCCTGCTGGCAGTGACGTTGATGTTAATGTGCGTTAATGAAATTGGTGTTTTGGCAACACAGCTACATTTGTGATGCTAATGAAGTCTTTGCAACACTAAAGGCAGACACCAAGGAGACAATAAAGACATTCACACATATACTTGAGGTGGTGGTGACACACATTTCTAGCCACTTCATTTATGTCTGCAAGTTTGAATTTCAATTCAATTCAATTCAATTTTATTTATTTATATACAGTATATTAGTTAAGTTTTGGATGCAGATGTTTTGTTTTTTAGTGTGGTATTTATACTTAATGATTTATGCAGTGAAATTCTGTGGTCTTGAATAATCAGGCCCCATCTTATCTCAAAGACCTCATAGTACCATATCACCCCAATAGAGCACTTCGTTCTCAGACTGCTGGCTTACTTGTGGTTCCTAGGATACTTAAAAGTAGAATGGGAGGCAGAGCCTTCAGCTTTCAGGCCCCTCGTCTGTGGAACCATCACCCAGCTTGGATTCGGGAGACAGACACCCTCTCTATTTTTAAGATTAGGCTTAAAACTTTCCTTTTTGATAAAGCTTATAGTTAGGGCTGTTGGGTTTTCTCTGTGTTATTGTAGGGTCTTTACCCACAATACAAAGCGCCTTGAGGCGACTGTTTGTTGTGATTTGGCGCTATATAAATAAAATTGAATTGAATTGAATTGAATTGACCTGAAAGCCATTCCAGGTGACTACCTCATAAAGCTGACTGAGAAAATACTAAGATGTGCAAAACTGTCATCTAAGCAAGAGATGCCTATTTTGAAGAATCTAAAATATAAAACATATTCTGGTTTGTTTAACACTTTTTTGTTTACTAAATAATTCCATGTGTATTTCTTTGCAGTTTGGATGACTTTAGTATTACTCTACAATGTAGACACTTTTTACATAATGAAAAACCACGGAATTAGGAGATGTGTCCCAACTTTTGACTGGTACACAGTATCTTAGCTGTTCCCAGGACTATGCTCTTCTGGACAGAGATCTTGGATGTTGTTCCTGGAATCTGCTGGAGCCACCTGAAGTCCAGCATGGAGGGAGAGTGAGGATTAGTAAGTGTCAGAGCCACAATCCAGGATGAAGCATGGAGCACCCACGAGTACATCAGGATGTAGATGAGCTGCTCCAAGAGTGCCTCAAACTGAAGACAGACGGTGATGAGGATCGATGAGATGTACCATCAACAGATAGAGGAAGTGGCTGACATCAAGAAATCTTACCAGTGGCTAGAAAAGGACAGCACAGAGGCTCTGATCATGGCAGCACAAGAAACGGTACTAAGCACCATATACATAGAGTCAGGAGTGTACCAGGACCCAAGCTGCACACTGTGCAAAGGTGCCCCAAAAACTATCCACTACATAGTAGGAGGATGTAAGATGCAAGCTGGGACATCATACAGTGAGAGGCACAACCAAGTGGCTGGGATAATGCACAGAAACATCTGTGCCCCATATAGAGTAGAAGTCTCCAACTTTTGTGACTTCAATTTTCAGACAGACAAGCAGTTGTTGGCCAATCAACCAACGAACCACAGTGATGGTTGATGAGGAGAAGAGTTGATAGCTCTTTCACAGTTGTGATAGATGTGGCAACCCTAGCAAACAGCAACATCAGAAAGAAGGAGCACAAGAAAACAGAGAAGTACCAGGGGCTGAAGGAACAACTGGAGCAGATAGGGAAGGCACACTCCAAAGTGGTCCCAGTGGGAAAAGGAGCATTAGAAGTTGTAAACCCCAAACTGGAAGAGTGGCTCCAGTAGATCCCAGGTCTCTAATGTTGTGCCTGTAATATATATCTATACACTTTAAATGTTAGGGACATTAGGATGAGACTTTGATTGTTAAGGAAAGCCACTGAGAGCATGGTTATCAGCAAGCTGATGTATCTGGATTTAGAATAAACTACAGTAGTTGTAGTTTGTCACATATTGTATGTGGAATAATGTTATATCACAAACTGAAACAGATTTTCCTGTATTTTTACTGCATTATGTAATTCTTCTACTATATTTAATTATACTCCATTCTACTGAGATACAGTGCCTTGCGAAGGTATTTGGCCCCCTTGAACTTTTCAACCTTTTGCCACATTTCAGGCTTCAAACATAAGGATATAAAATTTTAAATTTTTGTGAAGAATCAACAACAAGTGGGACACAATCGTGAAGTGGAATGAAATTTATTGGATGTGTCAAACTTTTTTAACAAATAAAAAACTGAAAAGTGAGGCGTGCAATATTATTCGGCCCCCTTGCGTTAATACTTTGTAGCGCCACCTTTTGCTGCAATTACAGCTGCAAGTCTCTTGGGGTATGTCTCTATCAGTTTTCCACATCGAGAGACTGAAATTCTTGCCCATTCTTCCTTGCAAAACAGCTCGAGCTCAGTGAGGTTGGATGGAGAGCGTTTGTGAACAGCAGTCTTCAGCTCTTTCCACAGATTCTCGATAGGATTCAGGTCTGGACTTTGACTTGGCCATTCCAACACCTGGATACGTTTATTTGTGAACCATTCCATTGTAGATTTGGCTTTATGTTTTGGATCATTGTCTTGTTGGAAGATAAATCTCCGTCCCAGTCTCAGGTCTCTTGCAGACTCCAACAGGTTTTCTTCCAGAATGGTCCTGTATTTGGCTCCATCCATCTTCCCATCAATTTTGACCATCTTCCCTGTCCCTGCTGACGAAAAGCAGGCCCAAACCATGATGCTGCCACCACCATGTTTGACAGTGGGGATGGTGTGTTCAGGGTGATGAGCTGTGTTGCTTTTACGCCAAACATATCGTTTTGCATTGTGGCCAAACAGTCCGATTTTGGTTTCATCTGACCAGAGCACCTTCTTCTACATGTTTGGTGTGTCTCCCGGGTGGCTTGTGGCAAACTTTAAACTGAATTTTTATGGATATCTTTGAGAAATGGCTTTCTTCTTGCCACTCTTCCATAAAGGCCAGATTTGTGCAGTGTACGACTGATTGTTGTCCTATGGACAGACTCTCCCACCTCAGCTGTAGATCTCTGCAGTTCATCCAGAGTGATCATGGGCCTCTTGGCTGCATCTCTGATCAGTCTTCTCCTTGTTTGAGATGAAAGTTTAGAGGGACGGCCGGGTCTTGGTAGATTTGCAGTGGTCTGATACTCCTTCCATTTCAATATGATTGCTTGCACAGTGCTCCTTGAGATGTTTAAAGCTTGGGAAATATTTTTGTATCCAAATCCGGCTTTAAACTTCTCCACAACAGTATCTCGGACCTGCCTGGTGTGTTCCTTGGTCTTCATGATGCTCTCTGCACTTGGAACAGAACCCTGAGACTATCACAGAGCAGGTGCATTTATACGGAGACTTGATTACACACAGGTGGATTCTATTTATCATCATCAGTCATTTGGGACAACATTGGATCATTCAGAGATCCTCACTGAACTTCTGGAGTCAGTTTGCTGCACTGAAAGTAAAGCGGCCGAATAATATTGCACGCCCCACTTTTCAGTTTTTTATTTTGTCAAAAAAGTTTGACACATCCAATAAATTTCATTCCACTTCACGATTGTGTCCCACTTGTTGATTCTTCACCAAAAGTTAAAATTTTCTATCTTTATGTTTGAAGCCTGAAATGTGGCAAAAGGTTGAAAAGTTCAAGGGGGCCAAATACTTTCGCAAGGCACTGTATCTGACATGTTTCTACTGTTTCTACTGACCCTGCAAACTCTGCCTTCTGATTAATACTTGCTGGCTTATTCTGGTTAATAATTACTGCGTTGCTGTTCATAGTAAATAATGAGAATTTATACGTGCCATTTATGTTGAAGCACTAAACACACTAAGAAATCTGAAAATAATGCTGTGTTCTTTCTGCGGTTGTGAGTCGAGATAAGACAGAGGAGTAAAGTGGACTCTGAATTTTCAGTTTATTGGTTCACACACTGATTACATCTGATCACATTTTAATATGGATAATCATCATCATATAATAAATACAAAAAAATACATGATAAAAGCTTTGTTTCACATATAGTCATGATCATCATCAGTCATGTCCTAATTGCTCACCTGAGCACAGGAGAAGAAATAACAAAGGTCTTTAAATACACTTTAAATAGCCTTTTTGAGTTGAAGCCTAAGCTTAACACCCAGGCCAAAACCTAATTATTATAAGAAGGCATCACTTTCAAAGAGGGCACTAACTCTAACCAACCAATAATCCAATTAAAGTACTGACAGATTTGGCTTAAACAGGAAGCAAAATTTATGGTTTTATCCTAATGACTTAACTGGGGGGTGTCACTGGTACAAATGGTAAAAACAAACAAACAAACAAAAACAGAACCTGGAGAGTGTCTGATTATACCTCTGTGCATTTTATGATGTGAAACAGTCACCAATCAGTGACTGTTTTGGCTCAGTTATTATGTGTTAAACTGACTCATTCAATTTTTAACTTTACACACAAAACACCATTCTTACAAAGTGCAAAACACCGAATCACAGCCTTGGCTTAGTAAGGTCAGTATATGTCTCTCCAAATTTAGGTGCTTACTATGTTTTTTAATATTTCTTCTAACTCTTATGACTGAATAAAACAATGAAAGCATTTGTTCTTATTTTACATCATTATCAGCATGGGTGGTGAGAACCATTACTTTGCTAATTGCCAGAATGACCACACATTTCAAACTTACCGTAGCAGTTTTACTGTTTTACACGATCACTTAAGCACCTAATCTTGATATCCTGCTGTTGTAAGAAACACAAAGTCAGCTTTCTAATAAATTTTTTCAATTTTTTGTTCTGTTTTTCTTTTTTGCATTATTTCACAAGCTGGGACCAGGGGAGTTTCATAGTTTTATGACAATGTCCTTGTTTTAGGCCAGCCACCGCTCTACAACTGTAAGGACAAAATGAACCCTGGAGGTTTATGGAAATGAGGATCCTTATAGGATTTTGAAATACAGTAAGCCTTACTTGTTCTTGTTACCAGGCCAGAGAAAAATTCTTGAGTTTATAAATGAGAGAAAAACAGCATTATAAAAATGAGACGGGGACTGTGATGATTTTGTTCCAAAAATGGTCAAATGCAGTTCAAACAAGATTGATAATAAATATAGTTTTCACTCCTTTTCACTCTCTTTTAGTTCTGTTTTTGATTTCCACCAACTCTTGAGGTCCCTCAACAGTTGTCATTTTATCATTTTTTTAAGATGAAAAGGATTTTTGTACATGGACAGAGACCTCAACAAAAAAGGGTAAAACAGACCTGTACTTATATAACACTTTTCTACTCTAATTAAGTGCTTTCTTACTACAAGCGTCACTCACACACACATTCATACAAGTAGACAACCTGCTCTCCCTCCTGAGCCACAGCCTTCTGAAACACAATTTGGCAATTAAATTATATTTTTAAAAGTCCAAATAAACAAATTCTGTGATCTTACTTTGGGAACTTTGACCTTGGCTGTAAGTTTCTGGTACCAATACCTTGTTTAGCTTTTTTCTTTAACATGCAAAGTATCTTCAAGTCTTTAAATTAACGTAAGCAAAAGTAACAACCAAACACCCACATGTTAAGTTTAAGTTATCACCTTTTACATTAGTCATCTCTGGTTCCAATCTAAGAAATTCAAAGGGCTCATTTAGGATGTTGTTTTTTGTCACTGAAACAGTAAAGAGACATTTAAAATCTGATCAGGAGGCAACAGTTTCTGAAGCCAGACATATTCTGTCATTACCAGAATCCTCATATATTACACTATCATGTCAACAAAAACTGTTTATGCACTTACAAACCCTGAAAGCCGAGGCAACAGATTATAGTTCACCAGCAGTCCAAAAAATGAGAAAAGCAACAAAAATGCACGACAACACTCAACTTACCAAATGCATTAACTTGGAGTATCATGCAATTAAATATCCTCTACAGCTTAACTGTAGGTAAGTCACCACAATAAAACTGGAAATTTACATAAACGTCAGGATACTATCATTTCAGCCATAGTTTCAGTAGTTAACTTGCAATGTTGAGTACATAAAAATCAATTAAGAACGACAGTAACATCTTAGCATGCTGCATTGTCTTCACTGTCTCACAGAGAGGTTGTGGGCGGGGTGAACACACAGAGGCATCGATTCGGGGTCAACTACACTCCAGAGCAACAAACAACTGTCTCTGTGAGACATGTAGTACTGATTGTTCATTTCACACAGGCAGCCTTAGTCGTGCAGAAAAACAACCACTGTTAATGACAATACAGGTAAGAGTCATGCATTGTCATAAAAAAAGAAGAAGAAAGGATTAAAATGGCTAATAAACAGACTGTACAGCTGAAAGAACACAAGGACAGACAGTGGCCATAATTATATTAGAAGTAAGGAACAATAGCTTTATGTTTGCTGTAGGCAGGCCAAAGTGTTAAAAGAGTTTCCTTGTAGCTGATGTGCCCTCTGCTGTCAGGAGATGGGAGCACTGGTTTTTCTATCTGCTGTTGTCAAGGTTGTAGACGGAGAGAGAGAGAGAGAAGTGGGTGTGCAGAGTGCAGGAGGATGACCACAGTCCCAAATTAAGATTCCTTTAAGCCCACCACACATCCATCTGCACCTCTCTCTCAGTGCTGCTTCCTTCTCTGTGATTATCTGCTTGTTCCCTTCCTGCTCCTCTCCTCCTCACAATGCCTGCAAACAAAGTATTCACACCCATTCAGTTTTTGCATATTTACAGTTTTTGTGCTGTACATTTACATTTTGTTCCCATCAAGTTATATTTAATTACCTATAATGACTAAGTGAAAAGATGTTGTGTGAATGTTGTTGTCTTACCTCAACCCTGCAGTGGGGCAGCAGGAGCTCCTGAGCAGTGGAAGTGGACATTTTGCCACCGGCTGTCCCTGCGGTGCCATACCCTGGTTTCTTCTGACTGGCTGGAGCGGGGACGGCCCTGCCCATCCACAAACTGTGTCAGGCGAATGTAGGCAATGCAGGCGGCCTCGTCTCCGATTATATGCACATGAGGGTTAAGGATGGTGGTGTGGATAGGTTTGCTGTTCTTTGAGAGGACTGATGGGAGACAAGTGGCCCATTTAAGCATGTGAATGTTGAATATATATGTAGCATGCATTTTATAATGTCAGCAATAATAGTTTAAACTGCAGTCTTACGGTTGTCAAAGTAAAATCTATGGAAGTCCATTCCCTCCACCAGATTACCCAGCCCCTCAGGCTCAAATGAGGTCAGTCCTGGGTCGCAGATCTTCCTGTAAGTCAGCATACCTTTAAATATCAAGTCTTTAACTCTAATTTATATATATTTTTTTAATTAGAATGTTCCTGTATACCTCATCATATGTAAAAAAAAAACAACAAAACAAAAACAAAAAAACAATAATAGAGTTGAATGGATGGATGATATATTCTCACCTTCTATGCTGTATAACATCTTGGTCTCAGGTATCAGCCTCTGTTATCAAACCTCTTTCATCTCTTTTTAATCAGACTATTAAAGCATGGCCACAGGACCACTGGGTCACCATTTTAATATATACATTTTTTAAATACATAATTTTCTCTTAGTTTTGAAAATGTTATGAATTATGGCAATCTGGTGCTTACATTTACAATTCTTCATTATCTAGCTCCACTAGTTTTTCTGCTTTTTATAAGCAGATTTCACTATACTACACTACAGTGCTGTTAACACCCAAACTATATCAGAAGGAAACGCTACACTGCAAAACTTCCTTTTGGACAATTAAAGACAAAACTCTGTGGATGCCCCCTCCCTTTTTTTTTAAATGAGGATTTTAAAAGTTTTGAAACAACAGTTTGGTCCTGGTTAAAATCTGTCCAGAAATGCAATGATAACATAAACTAGCTCCTATTCCTGTATATTCATGTACAGTACATTGCATATTCTTTGAAGCTATCAACATTTTTTTAATTCTTCCTTACAAATAAACATTTTTTTTAAAATGGCTCAAATTTCCAGTTTAACTTCGGCTGTATCTCATAATCGTGAATGAGAAACTTGAGTGTTTGACCTATTTCCCACAATTTTCTAGTTCTACTCAGTATACTTTAATTGCCCCATAACTTTATCACTTACTGTTATATAACTCAAAACTACTACATGATAATGTCAAAACATACTTCAAAACATTATAATTCTTGGTAAATCATACATTTAACTGATTTACTAAAAGTGCTTTTTCTACTTTTGTATCTCATAATTCCAAATTTTCATTGTCATTTGACTTTGCAACCAAAATGCTTCATGCAGAAACCCAAAAGATTTAGTAAATCATAGTTTGTCATATTATCTCATAAATTTGATTAATTTTAAATAATCTCTCATCTTTGACTTCCTATCATAGATTTAAGATGGTTAGAAGCTGAGTGTTAAGCTAATAACTGAGCAAGTGTGACCAACTCTCATAAAAGGTTTAGTCAGTTCACTGGTCTGGAGCATTCAGGTGTGTGTTAACACAATGCCAAGAAAGAAAAACACCAGCAATGATCTTAAAGAAACATTTGCTGCTGCCCATCAACCTGGAAAGGGTATAAGGCCATTTCCAAACAATATAAAGTCCATCATTCTACAGTGAAAAAGATTCACAAGTGGAAAACATTCAAGACAGTTGCCAATGTTCCCAGGAGTGGACATCCCAGTAAATTCACCCCAAGGACAGACTGTACAATACTATAATATAAAACCCAAGGGCTATACCTCAGACTGTACAGGCCTCAGTTAGCATCATTAATGTTAAAGTTCATGAAAGCAGAATTACAAAAAGACAGATTGAGGATATTCTCTCAAAAAGAACACGGCATCAAGGCTTAGGTTTGGAAAGTTGCATCTGAACAAACCATTAGGCTTCTGGAATAATGGCGCTCATTTGCTAACAGTGTGTATGCACAAAGCTGTGGATAAATCGTGCTACAAATGTTTTATACATAAATCAGTGATTTATCGATATGTTCATACATTACAAATAAAATTAGAAGTGCCTATGAGCATGTGTGAGAACCAATGAAGGCCTGGCTGTCAGGAAATGTAAATGCTTGTCTTTAAAATGAATACTACCACCACTAATAATAATATATAATAATAAATAAGAAGCACTTCAGGAGTGCAAACCTCCACCAACAAAGCTAACTCTCTGGCAGTTTTTACTTTTAAGGGAATATTTTATTGTATTTTGTATATATTCATTTTGTTTTCTTTATTCTTTTTAAATGTACTTTAAGAAGTTTGTAGTGCAGTAAAAACAATTGTAAAGTGCAGCTTTTGTTATTTGCCCCGTTTTAATATACTTGACATAATCTTGAGTATAATTTTTTTTAATATATGTGGATTCATTCTCTTTCTCTTGAGCATACTTTCTTTAAGCATATAACACATTTTGGGCTCAACTTGAAAGAAAGATGCAAGTGAAATATAAAAGTGAGATCAGGGGTCAAAGGTGACATGATATTTGGCTGCAAACTGTAATGTGATTTTTAGAATCCTCATATGCCAATATTCCATAACTTTATTGTGACTTTTTGAAATTTATATTACTTTTATGTAACTCATGAATTTCACTTGTATGACAGACCATAGCTGTCTTAGTAATACCACTTAGTATCTAAACTTTCTGACTTAAGTTTAGAATTACAGCACAATCTGAACTCCGTAATTCAAAGGATTTTGCTTTGTGACTTCCTTCTTTGAGTAACTATTGCATTGCTTTGACTTGTCATGTGAGTGTTTCTTTCTCTGTTTTACCTTTCTTTGTGGAAATGGGCTTCCATCACTGCGAGCACACTTTAACCACCCCTCCCCGCTCTTATTGAAGGGTCTTTACCTTACAATATAAAACACCTTGAGGTGACTGCTGTTGTGATTTGGTGCTATATAAATGAAACAGAAGTGAACTGAATTAACTCAGTCTGCCAAGCATTACTCTTAATTACATGGCAGGGTTGGAGAGGATACTACGATGACTTCAGTTACTCTTTAATCTTTTAATACAACACATTTGTATGTCTATCAGATTAATGGTTCTCTGTGGTTGACGCAGAGCTTAATGTCCACTTAACAAGCTAAAATTGTACTTTTGCAGCAGCTGTTTGAAATTTTTTTACGGAACAGTAAGAATGAGCCTTGAACTCACGCGTAGGCCTCAAAGTCTCCATTATTGACAGCTTCAATAAGCTGCTCCGTGATCTTTATGATCTCCTGTTTGCGAGCTGTGGAGAAAAAACAAACTAAATGTAAGAAAATCTGAGTGTGTCCCAAGTGACATTTCACCCTCACTGCAAAGCTACAGTGCACTAATGTACAAGGAGTATGGATACAAAACTCAGTTCACGACACTAAAATATTTGATGGTGAATGCAGATCAGTTCGCACTTACCTATGAGCTTGCTACTCATCGTAACTGTCATCAGTCATCGATTTCTCATCTGTGATTATCAGTTAAATCGCCTTCATGCTACTAAACACAGAAACTACTTCACTACTAAGATCCTTGCCTACATAGCCCCCATTTCTAAGAATACTTTCCACTGCGATGAGTTGCTCGCTACCTCCATCCATCATATCTCTTGTTTGTATGTGAGGCTGCTTGAGTTCATCAAGCTATTCTTGTCCCAGCTCTTTAGATGAGATTTACTGTCCTTTTCCCCTCACTTGCTCCCAGCACTGAGAGGAAGGCTTAGCTTGCTCTACTTGTCCCTCTTCCTCCCTCTCTCTCTCCTGCTCTCTTGCTCTCTCCCTTTCTCCCTCTCTCGCTCCCTCTCTCTCACGCTCTCTCTCTCTCTCTCTTCTCTGTCTCCACCTCTCAGTCTCACTTTTTGATTTTGCTTTGTGCCTCTATTTATCATACATTCACCTCTGCACTTCAAAACCCCACTTTATTGTCTATATCACTATTCATGAAAAATTAGCAACATGTAAATGTTGCTGTTTTCAAGAATATACTTAAAGGGACAGTCTGCTTTAATATTTAATGAAAAAAAAAACAGTTAACTCTAGAGGTGTGTAGAAAGTTTGGAGGCACTCTATGTGTTGCAATGTGTCCATGACTGCTCAAATAAAAAGCAGATAGATGGATTTTTGATTGTGCTCCTGACAATGTTACACACATCCATCCATCCATCCATCCATCCTTTTCAGCTTAATACAGTGCCAGTCAAAAGTTTGGACACACTCATATAAGTGGGTAAGCGTGTCTAAACCTTTAACTATTACTGCACAACCTTGGATGAGCAACAAAACATTATACCATGTCATCCTTTATTTAAAAAAAATACTAAGCCAAATGCAGAAGCAATGTGTGAAAAACCTCTGAAACTTTCAATTTCCATAGAAATTAAGAAAGGACCCTAAGGATGAGTAGCAGCCAGGTGCTGCTAATCAAAAGCACTTGATTAATGGATCATCAGCAAGCGTCACCACCTCTATAACAGCACAAGGTCATAACTGGTCTGAACTATTCAGGTGTGTGTTAACACAATACCAAGAAGGAAAGACAGCAGTATTCCTCGTGTTGGTCACAAGCCTGTATAAATTTACCAAATCAAACACACAGATCATAAAGATTTGAATTGAATTGAATTGAATTGAATAAAGACTGAGATCACAATATCAGATTAGTTGGGCCCGGGCTAACAGCAAACGGTTCTACCATGGAATAGCTAGGAAGAGAAATGAAGTAGGAGTAATGTTGAAGGAAGAGTATGTGAATAGTGCTATGGAGGTGAAGAGAGTATCAGACAGGATCAAGAGTTTGAAGCTGAAAATTGAGGGGGTGATGGTGAATGTTGTCAGTGTGTTGGATGTCAGAAGAGCAAGAATTCTGGAGTAAGCTGGATGAAGTGGTAGAGAGTGTCTGCGGGGGGGGGAGTGGTGATTAAAGAAGACTTCAATAGACGTGTAGGTGAAGTGAACAGAGGTGTTGGGTAGGTGTGGTGTTAAGATGAGAAATATGGAAGAACAGATAAGAATGGATTTTGTGAAAAGGATGGAAATGGCTGTGGTGAACACGTACTTCAAGAAGAGGGAGGAATGTACGGTTACTTATAAGAGTGGAGGAAGGTACACAAAGGTAGACTACATCTTATGCAGAAGATGTCTGAAAGACATAGGAGACTGCAAGGTGTTGTCAGGGAGAATGCAGCTAGGCTAGCTTATATGAGAAAGTGGTAGGACATGTATGAGGACACCGAGACAGTGGTGTGTGGGTGGGTTCAAGGTAAAAGTGGAATCACATCAGGGATCAGCTCTGAGTCTTGTTTGCAAATGTGATGGATATGTTGACACATGAGGTCTGGCAGGAGACTCCATGGACTACGTTGGTTTGCAAACGCCACTGTGATCAATAGCGAGAGTAGGAAGCAGGTGGAAGAGAGTCTAGAGAGGTTGAGGTATGCCCTGATGATAAGAGGAATGAAAGTCAGCAGAAGCAAGACAGAATACATACAAGTGAATTAGATGGAGACAGATGGAAAGGTAAACATGCAAGGGGTAGAGATGAAGGTGGTTTAAATACCTGGAGTCAACCATCCAAAGCACTGGACAAGGCACAAGAGAGCTGAAGAGGAGAGTACAGGCAGGGTGGAGCGAGTGGAGATGAGTGTCAGGCGTGATTTGTGACAGAAGGATAGCAACAAAACAGAAAGATAAGATTTACAAGATGGTAGTGAGTCCTGCTGTGATGTATAGTTTGGAGACAGTGGCACTAACAAGAAGCCAGGAGGCAGAGCTGAAGAAGTGACCAGAATGGGAACTATTAGAAATGAGTACATCAGAGGGACGGCTCAGGTTGAGCAGTTTAAAGAGAAAGCTAGAGAGGCAAGGCTGAGATGAGATTTGAATATGTGCAGAGGAGTGACAGTGGATCCATTGGACAAAGGATGTTGAATGTTGAGGTGCCAGGCAGGAGGAAGAGAGGAAGACAATGGAGAATATTCATGGATGTAGTGAAGGAAGATGAAAATAGTTGGTGTGACAGGACGATGCTAGGGATTAGGGTAAGGTTTAGTCAGAAAATCTCCTCCTAAAGGGAGGAGCCAAAAGAAGAAGAAAAAGAAGAAGAAGAAGATATATTACAGTATGAGAATAGTTCTTATTTACACTGTTAAAAAAAAATAAAGGGAACACTTAAACAACACAATATAACTCCAAGTAAATCAAACTCCTGTGAAATCAAACTGTCCT
>JAMQGT020012148.1:0-41855 GCA_024447675.2 Pterophyllum scalare
GTTTAAGTATATATATATACATTTTTAAGCTCTCTGCATTTAAGATTCAGCTGATAGAGCTTCATGTCACTTTGTCTGCTGGAAAAGTCAGAACATCCTGCCATCATGATGTCCAGTAGAAAGTGACTATGATCCATGCAGGTTACTTAAATGTGTCTTACCCGGGCATGCCGATGGTACCCAGAGCCAGAGACGGGGACACATCTTTAGGCCACTCAGGCAGGATGGGAGTGAGGCCGGTCCCATCACTGATTGTGTGGGTTCTCCAGCCACTGTCACTCACAACATGGCTTCCCACAGGAAATGCTGGATTTCTACTCTGGATCACTCTACAGGAAAACAACGCAAGAACAAGAAAAAAGTTTTCCACCTGTGGTCGACATCAATCTGTGGTGACTGATCAGTTGTGCTAATCCATCCGGGAATCACCTATAAGAACATAGACAGTATGACTCTATTTATATATCTTTTATGATCTTTATGTAGGAAACAGCTTATACCCAAAAAGACCGTGCACTTTAAAGAGAAACATCTTTTTAATATCTATAGATTGTTTAAAGGGAGACATCAGTATCATTACAAGAATTTCTAACCAGGAAAATTTAGCCATATTAATGATCCAATTATGATTCAAAGCCTGCACCATGTTCCTACAAAGTAAAGTGAACACATTCTCTTTTGGGCAAGTTGGAAAGTAATCTATTCTGGATATTTTTAAACCACCAGGCCTGTAAAGTGAAGCCAGTGCCTTAATGCTGTAATCTTTTCATGGCCAGCAGAAGGCGGCTCAGTTTTTGAAAATGGCGACTTTAGGCCCTTGATCGCCAGAGTCAGGTTACCCAAGAGGCAAGCCCTGTGACTCAACAGACATACCGTAATGAACCTGAGCACTTGTCTCAGTTAACTTTAAGTTCAATCATCAAAAGCTGCATGTATGAAATGAAGATGGGGTACTGGATTACAGCCTCAATGTGCAATGTGCTCTGTAATATTTAGTTTTTGTCAGTCCACTGAGTTTTTGGCTGACCACTTTCAGCACAGTAGAACTGCTCAGTGTCAACGAGTTCAGTCAAAACAGTTTTCCAGCACTTTTCTGCAGTTTTTCTGAGCTCTTACACCTGAATTATGCTTCTGCAGCTGAATCTATGTAGAGCTTTACAATGCAGCCCATACGAGTGGCCGACACCCTTACTCGCATTTATACCTGTGTGGTCTGTGCTAATAGTGACATGTAGTTACATTTCTAGGGAAGTGCTTGTGAGGTTAATACGTAGAGTTTCAGAAGGGTTTGGGGTTACAATGTACCATAAATCCACTGTTACTTGGAGGAACTACCAGCCACTTAAAGTGTTACGCTGTTTATTTTTGCTCCTCCCCAGCAGAACTATGGTGATGTGAAGTCCTGCCACTGCAGCTGTATTGCCATCTGCAGCATGAACGTAGGGATGAGTGTGCAGGCAGGGACCACATGAAGACTTAACTGTCTGTGTTTATGAGCTGGGAGAACCTACAGGCTTCAGCACATGAAAGACGAACTGACTTGGCAGGGTTTAATTTGCTAATGATGTTCAGCTTGAGGCTTCGTGATGGTAATAACCAGTGGCTTTACATCATGATGGCCATGTTCATCTTTTAGACCATCTATGTTTATATTTGACTGTAACATGAAGCAAATATTTGTTCTTAAGAGCAGATGAATACTGTGTTGTGTTTGAGTGAACATCAGATATCCACATCACATGGTAACAGATAAGACGTTTCTGTGTAGGTGTGTTTGTGTTTCTTACTTGGCCACTTGACTTCCAATCATCACATCTCCTTCCTTCATGCGAATTCTGCTGAACGGCCTGTTGAGACAACAGTGGGTTACAATGGATTGGAAATATGTTTCAGATTTATAAGAAGTTTTAATTATAATGAAAATAATTCATTATAAGTCTCTTCTCACCTCATGTACGGGTCCACACTGAGAAACACTGCTTCCAACAGCAACTCTGCAAACAAACGCACACCAGTTTGAAAGGCTCAGTGTGAAATGTTTGACAAAAGAGATGAAGGGTGTGAACTCCTGCTTGCTCCTTAAAAAAACAAGCAAAGTCATCTTACCTCCACCTTTGGGCTCAGGGAGCTCCGCCACCTTGAGCCCAAAGTCGCTTTCTTTGGGAAGCCGTCAAAGTGCTTAGTCATGACCCATGACTTAGCTCGAACCATGATGATATTTATTTTTATGGCAGCTGTAAATAAAGCGCACGAGTCATCCAGTGCTGTGCAAAAACAGGTTTCATAAAAACTGAAGCTTTATGTTAGCCATGTTTGACTACATGCATTTACATTTGCAAATCCAACTAAATCAAATCTTTTTCATGATATCACCTGTTAATTTTAACTACAGTGTTACTCTGATACTGTAGCTTGCTCTCAGGTTGTAGTTTTACTATAAGAATAGTAATTCAAAAGTAATGCAGGCATTCTTAAAATGCTCACACATGGAGACAGATTAGCCTCTGAAGCTCATACACAGATGTGGATGAGCTTATACCAAGATTTACATGTAAATCTAGTACACAGTTTAATGATTTTCTACAGCATTAACCTAGTCTTATTTGCAACATTGTTGCATTTCACCGTTATATTTTTTATGTTCTTTATATATTTTTATCACCATTTTATCATTATGATGTCATGTGGGTGCACACAGAGCAGGAAGCTTGGTTTAACAGAGAAAGTTGATAACCACCATCGTGATACCCAGTATCACTGACTGGGGTTTGAGGTTTTGTTGAGCCAGCTAAGGCAAAGAAATCCTGGCTGTGTTGAACTTCCTTTACACATGTCTGGGCTTCCTGTGGATTTCTGTATTGTTTCAAATTAATTGGACTCTTTTTTCTAAATAAACAGTATAGTTTGGTATAGCTAATGAAGGGTAATGTATGGTTTAAATAAGCTGCTGCAGTGAAGTGAGAAATCTGAACTTTGAGCTACTAAAACATGTTCATTATTTCCTTTTCCATTTTGTGTGGAAAAAGCGGTGAGGTGTCAACATGGAAGCCAAGAAGACAATGTTTTATAAGACGAGACATTTTACCCTCTTCTCCTCTTTCTTCCTCTTTCAGCTGCTCCACAGCAGACCATCTGCCTCCATCTCACCATCTTCCTATCATCCTCCTCTGTCACACCAGCCCTCTGCATGTCCTCCTTCACTACATCCATGAACCTCCTCTGTGGTCTTCCTCTTACCCTGCTGCCTGACAGCTTCATATTCAACATTCTTTGTCCAGTTTATCCACTCTGCACATGTCCAAACCATCTCAGCCTCACATCTCTATCTTTGTCTCCAAACCACTCAACCTGAGCTGTCCCTCTGATGTACTCATTTCTGATCCATTCTGCTCACTCCTAGTGAAAATCTTAACATCTTCAGCTCTGCCACCTCCACCTCAGCCTCCAGTCTTTTTGTCAGTGCCACCGTCTCCAAGCCATACATCATAGTAGGACGCACTACCATCTAGTAAACCCAGTGACGTGCGGTGAGGCACTGACTCATCTGGAGTCGGATGTTCACATATATGAAGCCAAAATAGAAGCTTATATTTCAATTTTAATTATGTTAACGATTAATTAGCATAATTAAAAAATAATTAGTGCTTTAATCAACTTCATACTGTTCAACAATGATGGCAAGAAAAACAAAATATTTAATGTAAGGTCAAAGTATTTTTTGGGGGGGGGGTCTCTCTCTTTTTTTTACTTTTTTTAAAAAAAAAACATGTATTATCTTACCTTTATTTGACGAAGTCAAGGTGCCTATCCTTCTCCCTATGGGACAGCACTGTTGCAGCACTGCCCCCTATCGGTACGGCACGGTACTTCCTGCCTCCCCCTGTATATTTTCACTGTGCATTTATAATCAATCACAAAGAATAAACATGTCACACTCATTCATTCAATATATTAGACATACTGTGGAACAGCAGCATGTGTAGCACATGTGTAATCAAACATGTATATTGGCAATATAAAGAGAAACAGCAATGGGCATGCGCCAACCGCCTGCTACATGTAATGTATGTGAAACAGCCCCACCAGAGGTGAGCCACGGCACTGCACTGCTTCACCCCGCATTTCGTCCATTTCGTCACAGGACGTTTGAACAGGTAATACGTAAATTCCGCGATTTTGACCATTAAAGTGTTGAAATAATTCATAAAACAGTTTTATAGAACAGTCACGTGGTCAAATGTATTTTCTCTTATCATTGTTAGTAGTTTACTTGTCATAATCAAGGGGGAGGCTCTGCCTCCCCTGACTGCACGTCACCGAGTAAACCATGCCTTTCACTCTTGCTGCTCTCCTTCTGTCACGAATCACCCCTGACACACACCTCCACCTGCTCCAAAATGACTGCACTCTCATCTTCACCTCTCTTGTGCATTGTCTGCATTGCTTTGGATAGTTGACACCAGATATTTGCACTCCTTGCATCTTCACCTTTCCTCCTCTTCACACACATGTATTCTGCGTGCAGCAACACAAATCACTAGATTAAAGGCCGTGACTGGTTCACGAATAAACAAAGAGTACAGGCTTTTTCAAACACCTGAAGCAAAGCAGGAATTTCCTTCCTTAAGTTTGAGAACAGCTCTGTGCACTTGATCTGAAGGACCTACCACGTTTCCACTTTTCTCGCTCTCAAAGTAATCTGTGAAGTTGTGCAGTGACGGAGAGGAAGCAGAGGGGAGGAATAACTGTTCCCAGACCAGCTTCCATTGACAAATCTGATTGGCCGAAAGTTTTGCACAGCCACTGACGTATGATAGAGAGTATCCCTGTCCCTGCCTCTGAAACTTCCTGTTGGACAATTCCGCTTTTTGATTTATTTAACTTTTTTACCCAGTCACGTCTTTGAGCTGAAGCTCACCTGAAAATTTTGTTGGTTTCTTAAGTTGTAATGAATATAATATAATATAATATAATATAATATAATATAATATAATATGATGTTGTTAAGCTGTAATCACATTTGTCACATTTATTGTAAAGATTTCATGTCTATATTATTTTTAAATACTGTACATTTTAGTACTTTTACAAAGAAATTGAATGATATCTCAAATTTACATCCACAGCTAAATTTGAAATTGTGCTCCCATTCCAATGGTTTTATTTAAATGATCTTTGTTTTGTGTGTGTTTTTAATATGGTTTTAATGTTTGTCTTTCCCACATATATTGTTCCCACTTACACAGTTAGAAACCTTTCTGATTTTAATGTGGATGGGGTTTTTTGCATTGTTTATTTGTTTAATATTTTGCAGTAAAGTATTTATTTAGTTTTTTGTTTGTTTGTTTGTTTTTTTGAGAAGGAGCACTTCCTGGATTCAAAACACTTGTATTTGAGGTGCCCTTTGGAAGGGATACACATGGGCTATAAATATCAAAACCCTTGAAAGCACTCTCTTTTTAAATAAAAATTGAAATGACTGTCATGGCATGACTATGTGAAACCTAAAAAAAAACTCCAGCACATTTCAGCCAGCACACAAGCTTTCATCAGGGAATAAAAAAAGTCCATGAACACTCGGGATCCTTTCTAATAGTGTTTCACCAAAAGCAAGCTTCCACCTGAGGTGAGAGTGGAAAATTCAGGCAGGAAAACTTCATGAACATGAGGAATCTTCAAAACCGGGACAGATTAAAGATCCTAAAAGGATATAAACACCAAGCCCAAAAGCATTCATCAAATTCAGACCAAAGTAGACAGGAAAGAAACAAACAGCAGCATCAGGCACAGACAAATGCAGGCAAATAAAGTTTATTTAAGCCAGAATATCTGACTGTGATAGGAGAGTTATTTATTTTTGAGACATGCTTGTACAGTCTACTTCATGAAGCCACAAGATGATGTTTTAACAGAAAAAACTTTATTATCCACAGAAAGGCTTCTGCTAAATACAAAGCAAATGCAGCAGCAGCAGATCCACACTAGCTCAGAGTTATCACCACTTTCACCTTTTTTAATAAAATTTGATTTCTAGAGATTAAAATGTTTCAGACAACAAACAATCACAATTCACTGACAGCTCTAATAATTTGTCATGAATCGATGCTGTTTAGAGTTGCTTTATACTTTATACTATTGTTCAATCCTTCATTCATTCATATATGTGTAATAATGCCTGTTATTAGTAATGCCGTTTCTTTTGTATTGAACCCTTGCTTCACTTCACTTCAGACTGCGACCACAGCCTTGCCGAAGTTTTCTCCCTGCATCATCCCCATAAAAGCAGCGGGCATGTTTTCAAAGCCTTTTGTGACGTGCTCCCGACACTGCAGTTTGCCCTGTGGATGCAGAATGGAGAAATCACTAAAAATTACACTGAACAGGAACATGAGAACCTGAAAAAGCTCTGAAATCTTTTCCATGCTTAATAAAAACAAACTAACCTCTTTCACCCAGGCCAACAGTCTCTTGAGGGTTTCAGGGTGCTTGTGTTCCCACCTGCTTTGCCAGAAGCCCTCCATCTTCAGCTGCTTCATGATCATGGTGAAGTGGGGGTACGGCCCTGAAAGACAGATGGTTCAAGAGAAAGACATGAAGCATCTTTCAGTCCATGAGAAAGCAACAATTCATCGTCTACATCATTGTCTGTGCCTACACAGCTCTTGTGGATTCAGCAGTACAGCGGCTCCCTCTAGTCGAAAAAGACATGTAAAAAGGGCCAATGGCCCTCCAAAGATGTCCCTGTCCTCCCTTTGCTTAATGCTACTTACATACTGTTAATGCTACAGCTAAAATTAAGCCCTATGGTTTAGTAAGCCTAACTAAACATCAAAATAAAAAAAAATCCACCAAAGCAGTGATCATAGTGAGGCTCAGACCAGCTGCTGACCGAGGATGACACTGATCACACCTGAGCTAAGCAGCAGAAGGAGAGAGACATTCAGCCCCATGATTATGGAACAGATGAATTTGTGCAAATCACATTTTGGGAAAAGTCACTTTGTTGCTTGGGAACTGGAAATAAAGACGATTCATCGGCTTGGACAGCTTTAACTTAAAAATTGTATAAATAAATGGTAATGAGCGCATTTATTCTAGATCTGCACTCACAGTGACTCCAACTCTCCCAGTGTGTGTTGAGATCCTCACTCTACTTGTGCACCCTGAGAAAATGTCTCTCCTGTTTTAGACACCATGCTCTCTGTGACAGGTGTTGCCTGCACGTTTGTCATTGTGGATCTGCACATGTTTGTAATTATTCATTTAAAACAGGTTGTTTAACCTCCACTTGGTTGTGTAGCCTACAAATGTTGCCCAGTCTGTAGGTTTATAAATTACATGGGACTGTCATTTGCAGTACTGTTTTAAATGCTGTTCACATATGTGACAGTATGGATGTACAAGTCTCTGTCAAAACGAGGTGAGCCATAATTTCCCATCAGCATCGCTATTTGTTTAGTGCTCATGCTCTTCACAATGAAAAGTACACTATATTGCCAAAAGTATTTTCTCGTCTGCCTTCACACGTATATGAGCTTGAGTGACATCCCATTCTTAACAGCTTCAACTCTTCTGGGAAGGCTTTCCACAAGGTTTAGGACTGTTTATGAGAATTTTAAATAGTTCTTCCAGAAGCACATTTGTGAGGTTAGATGTTGGAAGAGAAGGCCTGGCTCACAGTCTCCACTCTAATTCATCCCAAAGGTGCTCTGTGGGGTTGAGGTCAGGACTCTGTGCAGGCCAGTCAAGTTCTTCCACACCAAACTCACTCATCCATGTCTTTATGGTCTTTGCTCTGTGCACTGGTGCGCGGTCATGTTGGAACAGGAAGGGGCCATTCCCAAACTGCTCCCACAAAGTTGGGAGCATGAAATTGTCCAAACTGTCTTGGTATGCTGAGTTCTTTTCACTGGAATGAAGGGGTCAAGCCCAACTCCTGAAAGACAACCCCAACCCATAATCCCCCCTCCACCAAACATTACACTTGGCACAATGCAGTCAGACAAGTATCGTTCCCCTGGCAACCACCAAACCCAGAGTCATCCATTGGATTGCCAGATGAAGAAACATGATTCGTCTCTCTAAAGAAAACATCTCTACTGTAAGGCTTGGATGCAGCTGCTCAGCCATGGAAATTTATGGCACTTACTGTTCTTGAACTAATCAGAAGGCCACATGAAGTTTGGAGGTCTGTAGCGATTGACTCTGCAGAAAGCTGGTGACTTCTGTGAACTATGCACCTCAGCGTCCACCGACCCCACTCTGTGATTTTTCGTGGACTACCACGCTGGAATTCACTGAGCACCTGAAAGCGACCCATTCTTTCACTAATGTTTGTAGAATCCGTCTGCATGCCTAGGTGCTTGGTTTTATACACCTGTGGCCATGGAAGTGATTGGAACACCTGAATTCAATGATTTGGATGGGTGAGTGAATACTTTTGGCAATAGAGTGTAAATTAGGATTGTCACACACCTGTCTGGGGTGTACTATCGTTGTAGGTGGAGATACTTCCACACACAGCAATTCTTCCAAAGTTCTTCATCTGCTGCAGGGCAACATCTGAAGAAGGACCTCCCACCTAAAACCAAGGAGCAGGGTCACTTACACACATCGGACATGTTGTAATGAGTGCAGTGTGAATGTGAGAGAAGAGCTCAGCAGTGATTAAATATTGATGCTTGGAACTGCACCACCATTGCTCACGTTTTCAAAGAAGCAGTCGTATCCTTCAGGTGAAGCCTTCCTCAGAGCCTCCTCCAGGGAACCAACAGTTTTGTAGTTGAAGACCTCATCAAATCCCAGCTCTTTGAGGTAAGCTACCTTGGCATCAGTCCCTGCTGAGCCCACCACCTTACAACCCTTGATCTTGGCGATCTGTCCCACCACGGAGCCCACTGCTCCAGCTGCAGCGTTCACCAGCAGGGTCTCACCCTCCCGGAGTCCCAAGACTTCTTCTATCCCATAAACAGCCGTCAGTCTGCAGAGAGACAGAAACAGTCAAATCCAGCTGTTTGTTTCTCCACTTCCACTGGAACCTCTTTGTAATTGTTGCCATAAAAGGGTCATCCATCAGTGCTTAGAACCTGACTTTAACTCAGCAGCAGGACAAAACATCTGGAGTTACCCACTTGTTTTTCTGCTCGTTCCTTACTCTGTTGTATATTAGCACTTTTAGCTGCAGGGTTCCCACCAGCCTGTGAAATCTAACTTTCTTAATTTCAATTCCTTACATTTTTGCTTTAAAAAAAAATCCTACTTTTTTTAAGTCAGTTCAGGTGGCTATACTTCAGAAATGACTTCAAGAAAAGTGTCTCTTTCCTAATAAATTCAAGAAAAGTTAAAAGTTCAATATTAAAGCCAGCTTCTCATTTCTTGGTGGGTTGTAGGCCAGTCTGCCACTCACTAGGTTTAGATGTTTAGTTTGCATGTAATGGTATAGCTAAGGCACCCACCCAACAGTAAGTCTTTTACTGGCGCAGCAGCAGATGTGTGCAGACAAACTTGGAGTGGCTGAGAGTCCCAAGCCTCTAAAAATAGTGAGAGCAGGTCTCCATCCTTTGCTTTATTTCAGGTTGACCGTAGTAAGTCGTCACTCAAAATCGCTTGATATCATTCATGAGAGATATGATTGGCATATGTTTCACAGATTTTAGGCCAAAACTTAATTTACAACAATTTAAATATAGCCAATCATTTTTTTTGGCAGATACCAGAAATCACTTTTCAACACAACACTCTCTGTCTCGCAGCCATGTTCACCATTTCCAACTACTTGGATCCCAGAGGCATGGGGCTCGGTGCATCTTGCACTATGTGTGTGCACATCGGCACTGGTGACTGAAACTCTGTGAGGATGGTTTTGACTTCGACGTTTTACAGATCATGCCAATGATGTGATGGTGCATCCCCTTGTCTTAATGTTAAAATGAGTACTCTGCATTTCAATCCTAGATCAACAAATGTGAGCACAACATATTTTTGGGGGAATTTAACAATTCTTAAGTCTATACATAAGTTTTTACATTAATGGGAATCCTGTAGCTGACTTTGTGAACACCTTAGAAACCCTTTCCTTCTTCTTTTTTGTCATTATAAACATTAACAATATAAATGTTTTCCAAACTAACCATCTTAATCGGCTGGCTGGATTCTTTATGCAGTCCTGCTCACTCATGGGATTAAGCCTATGTGGTTTTGTTTTAGCTTCTAAGCAGAGTTTCTTACTCTCTTGCCTCAGTTAGCACTTGTAGTTGACTTCTGACCTCCTTAAGCTGCTAGAAACAAAGTACAACAAGTACAGCTTCATGTCACTCTGTCTGCTAGAAAAGTCAGAACATCCTGTCATGATGTCCAGTAGAAAATCACTATGATCCATCAAGGCTACTTAAATGTGTCTTACCCGGGCATGCCGATGGTACCCACTGCCAGAGACAGGGACACATCTTTAGGCCACTCAGGCAGGATGGGAGTGAGGCCGGTCCCATCACTGATTGTGTGGGTTCTCCAGCCACTGTTACTGACAACGTGGCTTCCCACAGGAAATGCTGGATTTCTACTCTGGATCACTCTACAGGAAAACAACGCAAGAATAAGAACCAGAAACAGATAAAAGGCTGTTCTGTGTGCAGGTGTAGATGTGTTTCTTACTTGGCCACTTGACCTCCAATCATCACATCTCCTTCCTTCATTTGGGTTTTACTTGAAAGACCTGTTGAGACCAGCAGTGTGTTACAACATATATTTTTTATCAGGAGTGTTAAAGTGAAAATAATTCAGTGTAAGTGACTCACCTCATGTACGGGTCCACACTGAGAAACACTGCTTCCAGCAGCACCTCTGCAAACAAAAGCACACCCACATGAAGGGCTCAGTGTGAAATGTTTGACAAAAGAGATGAAGGGTGTGAACTCCTGCTCGCGTCTTAAGAGAAACAGCAAAGTCATCTTACCTCCATCTTTGGGCTCAGGGAGCTCCTCCACCTTGAGCCCAAAGTCGCTTTTCTTTGGGAAGCCGTCAAAGTGCTTAGTCATGACCCATGACTGAGCTCGAACCATGATGATTTTTTTAAGGCAGCTGTGAAATAAATATTGTTAATATTGTTATCAAACTCACAGGAAGAGATATGAAAGTGACAAGTCATCCAGTGCTGTGCAACAAAGAGCTGAATGAAAACTGAAGTGTAATAGTGACTGTGTGAAATTTAGTTGTGGTGATTCAAAATAAATCAAATCATTTTACTTTTTCATGATATCACCTGTTAACTGAGGCTCTGAAGTGTTACAATGACAGCGAAACAAAGCAAGTTCAGTGATTTTGATTTTCACTTTATGACCACAGTGAACTGATATTTTCTGTCAGTGAAACACAACATACTGTAACTGTTCTTAGACAAATGAAACTGTGGCAGAGCATCAAATATTAAATATTAAGATAACACCTGAGGCAAAGGCTTTAAAGTGATATCAGCTGGTTGCTCCTCTTCCACAGCTAGTGTGGTACTTAATGCAGGTCAGAAACAAACAGCTCTCTATCCTCTGTATGACTCACCGGTTTCCTCTCTTCCCAGAGAAATGGTAGAAGTTGTGCAGTGAGCGTGGATGGAAGTGAGCAGAGGCAGCTTTGTGAGGGCTTTATAGGAGAGCGAGCGGGAGACCTGCTCTTATTGCTGAATCTGATTGGCTGAAAGTTTTGCACACCCTCTGAGGTGTGACAGAAGACACCTTGTCAATAAGGTCAATTAAAAAAAATCCTGCACTGATTTTACCCAGTCAGGTCCTTTCCCCTAAATTCAGAAATGTTATCACTTTAATGTTCTGTGTTCCCCACACCAAGACTGTTATCCTTCATTTATGGAGATGTAAAAACTCTAATGAACTGAGGCATTTGTAGATTTTCCAAGTAAAGCTCAACTAACTTTGTACTCCTTGAGTTCTTGAGATTAATCAAAAGTAAACAAACCTGAAGATGTTTCTTGCAAAGTTTTGATGTCCGTAAATGTAAGTTTTCTAAACCCGAACCTCTACAGGAAAACAAAGTGACAAAATAAAAGAATCATCTGTCAGCCAAGCGCTTTTCACCTGTGGTCACTGCAGTCTGATCAGTTCTGTTAATCTGTCAGAGAAACGGCGATAAGAACATAGACAGTATGAATCTATCTATGTCTTTTATGCTATGTGTAAGAAACAGCTTATAGCCAACAGACCACACACTTTAAAAATAATTTTTTTATATTTATAGATTGTATTAAAACAGTTTTCTGTCCATTTTCACCACAGATTGCATAAAAGTTGAATCTCTGTAGAGCTTCACAACGCAGCTCATGTGAGTGGCCGACACCGTCTGTGTTAATGGTGACATGTAGTTACATTTCTAGGGAAGTGCTTGTGAGGTTTATACGTAGACTTTCAGAAGGGTTTGGGGTTACACTGTTAGTTGGAGGAACTACCAGCCACTTAAAGTGTTACGCTGTTTATTTTTGCTCCTCCCCAGCAGAACTACAGTGATGTGAAGTCCTGCCACTGCAGCTGTATTGCCATCTGCAGCATGAACGTAGGGATGAGTGTGCAGGCAGGGACCACATGAAGACTTAACTGTCTGTGTTTATGAGCTGGGAGAACCTACAGGCTTCAGCACATGAAAGACGAACTGACTTGGCAGGGTTTGATTTGCTAATGATGTTCAGCTTGAGGCTTCGTGATGGTAATAACCAGTGGCTTTACATCATGATGGCCATGTTCATCTTTTAGACCATCTATGTTTATATTTGACTGTAACATGAAGCAAATACTTGTTCTTAAGAGCAGATGAATACTGTGTTGTGTTTGAGTGAACATCAGATATCCACATCACATGGTGACAGATAAGACGTTTCTGTGTAGGTGTGTTTGTGTTTCTTACTTGGCCACTTGACTTCCAGTCATCACATCTCCTTCCTTCATGCGAATTCTGCTGAACGGCCTGTTGAGACAACAGTGGGTTACAATGGATTGGAAATATGTTTGTAAAAAGTTATAATTATAATGAAAATAATTTAGTATAAAGGCAGCATGGTGGCACGGTGGTTAGCACTGCTGCTTCACAGTTAGAATACCATCTGGAAAGCCTGGGTTTGGTCCCACCTTGTCCCAGGCCCCTCCCTCTCTCTCTGTGTGGAGTTTGCATGTTCTCCCTGTGTCTGCGTGGGTTTCCTCCCACAGTCCAAAAACTTACTGGGGTTAGGTTAATTGGAAACTATAAATTGCCCATAGGTGTGGATGTTGTCGGTCTCTCTGTGTTAGCCCTGCGACAGGCTGGCAACCTGTACAGGGTGTACCCTGCCTCTCGCCCTATGTCAGCTGGGATAGGCTCCAGCCCTCCTGTGACCCTGAACAGGATAAGCAGAAGTGAATGGATGGATGGATAATTCATTATAAGGTGTTCCAGTCTCTTCTCACCTCATGTACGGGTCGACACTGAGAAATACTGCTTCCATCAGCCCTTCTACAAACAAAAGCACACCTGAAAAGGATCAGAGTGAAATGTTTGACAAAAACTGAAGAATGGGGATTCCTGCTAAAGCTCTAGTAGAGAGGACAAAGAAAGAGAAAAAATTCTTACCTTCATCCTTGGGCTCAGAGAGCTCCTCCACCTTGAGCCTAAGTTGCTGTTCTTTGGGAAGCTGTCACGGTGCTTAGTCATGTCCCATGACTTAGCTTGACGACCTGTTGAGACCAGCAGTGTGATACAATATATATCTTTATTAGGAGTGTTAAATTGAAAATAATTCAGTATAAGTGACTCAATCAACAATGAGAAACACTGCTTCCAGCAGCACCTCTGCAAACAAAAGCGCACCCACTTGAAGGGCTCAGTGTGAAATGTTTGACAAAAGAGATGAAGGGTGTAAACTCCTGCTCGCACCTTAAGAGAAAAAGCAAAGTCATCTTACCTCCACCTTTGGGCTCAGGGAGCTCCTCCACCTTGAGCCTAAGTTTCTGTTCTTTGGGAAGCCGTTACAGTGCTTCGTCATGACCCATGACTGAGCTCGAACCATGATCATTCCTTTTTATGGCATCTGTAAATAATCATTGCCCTTCATTTTTACCAAGCACACAAGAAAAATGAAGAAAGTGACGAGTCATCCAGTGCTGTGCAAAAACAGTCTTAATGAAAACTGAAGCTTTATGTTAACTGTGTTTGACTACATACTTAACTTGTGTGAATCAAACAAGATCAAATCTTAAATCTTAAAATGCTCACACATGGAGAGAGACAAGCTTCAAAAGTGTCACAGATGTGTATGAAAGTCTGCACTGTGATGGTGTACAAATATTACAAAAACTGTGTTTTTGTCCAGTAAATTACAGACCCAACTGCAACACAGGAATCCACAGGAAGTCCAGATGGATGACTCTTAAATACACATTGAACTGTCTGAAGCTGACAACTGAACAGCAAACTGTCTCGCAACCCATGTACACATGATCTGTGGTATCGATTGATCCGTGCACAAGTATTTAATGATCTGCAGGTGAGCACAAAGAATGTCATAAATATTTATAGACATTTGTACACACAGGAAGTTCTTTGAAAGTGAAAATTATCAGATTTCTGAAGTTGAACTTAAACATTTCATATAAATGAGCAATATTTATTCAGGGCTTGACATATAGATTCGTAAAATAGTTTCATGTATGTTCACATTTTTTTTGTATTTGTGTGTGGACTGGAGGATGCATTTGTGAGTGCTCAGAATTACATACCAATCATTGGCTCTCCAGAGCCTCATCCATGTAAAACAGGCTTCAACACCAAGTATTACTTGTTCATGTTTAATTGATAAGGGCAAATTTACAGTACAAAAATAGCCTGCATGTTCTCAGCCACTGAAACAAAATCAGAAGAGATGATGATGATGTAACTGGAATAACACTTCACATCTGCCTCAAGTAATTAAGTGTAATACAACATACCTAGTGACCTGGATCAGGCATGACTTATGACTTCTTAATACAGGCTCAAAATCTACACAACACCATGATCCCCATCCATTTCACTGTTTTGTAACATGGTATTGGACTAGGCAATGCAATGTTTCAAGAATCTGGAAACCCCGTCACTGAACAGTAATCTTGTTCAGCTGACACAATAAGGTTGGGAATGAAAGCCCATTTTTTTTACTCAGGATCATTAAAGCAGCAGGGCAATCACAATACTGATTATAGATTGGCTTGAAAAATGAGATATTCTGGTGTCAGACATGATCTAAAATAGTAAGAAATTGATACAATAAAATATATTTTCCACAAGATGTGACAGTCAAGGACTTTGCACTAATGGAAGGCTTTAAAAACCAGTGAATTACTTGTCACACTCTACATTAAAATTTATCTAATCTTTCCTTTATGATAAAGCTTATAGTTAGGGCTGGATCAGGTGACCCTGAACCATCCCTTAGTCATGCTGCAATAGGCATAAGCTGCTGGGGGGCTTCCCGTGAGGCCTTGCGTGTTTCTTCCTCACCTCTTGTCACTCTCTGTGATTATACCCCACTCTGCATTTAATCATTAGTTATTATTAATTTCTAGCTCTCTTCCACAGTTTGTCTTTTGTCCTGTCTCTCTCCCATCACCCCCAACAGTCATGGCAGATGGCAGCCGGAGGTTTCTTACTGTTAAAAGGGAGTTTTTCCTTCCAGCTATTGCCAAGCACCAATATAAATGAAACTGAATTAAATTTAATTGAATCTAGTATCTGAAACACGAATATGATATAAAAAAAAAAATTCTTTGTCCTCCCAGCTCAGGTGCTCTCAGAGGCCTGGGAGCTAGAGGGTCCTGCACAGTATCTTAACTACTCCCAGGACTGCGTTCTTCTAGACTTAGGTCTCAGATGTCATTCCTGGAATCTGCTGGAGCCACTCTCCCAGTTTCGGGGTCACTGCCCCCGAGTGTTCTGATTACCAATGGGGATCACTGTTACCTTCACCTTCCACATCCTTTCCAGCTCTTCTCTGAGCCCTCGGTATTTATTGAGCTTTTTGTGTTCTTTCTTCCTGATGTCGGTAAAATGGGGTAAAATGCTAGTGTTGTACTCACATTTATGGGATGTTGCCGTATTTTAATGAAGAGCTGCAGCCTCTCCTCTCTCACACACACAGCAAGCAGGAAAGAGGCAGTGGTGACATGCACTTCACCCCTAACCTCATAGAAATTTAGTTATCTCCTGTTCAAGGTTATCTTCTCAGACAGATACAGAAGTCCTGTTTGGACCACTTACATCGTGCACTCTGCAGTTTCACCCCTGACCTCAAACATTATCTGAGAGCAAACATCAACTTCTGTTTCAAACTGACGCAAATTTCATGTGGAGGATCATCACTGCTGTGAGAGCTGTGTCTCTAGCCATCACCAAGCACTTTCCAGTGCAATTCAATTTACTTCACTTTATTCATATAATGCCAGTTTATAACAAGTGTCTTTTTATGGTGCAAGGTAACGACACACAGTGTGATCTAAAAGTTGCAGCTGTGCTGAGTATGGATCAGAGCTGCATGAATCATGACATTCAAGTCAGTAAATTTTTTCATTTTTATGAGCACATTCCCACAACTTTTTGATCGACCCTCTTCCAGAAAAAGCACTTTGGAAAGCTGATGAAAGAAATGCAAATTTACACTCTGACCTAAGTGGATTCTTGCATTCACACGGCTGAGGAATGCAAAACACCAGCAGCAATTTCCTTCCTTAAGGTTGCAAACAACAAAGAAAATTTTCTGGCTCAACACAGCATGCCGACTATAATTGCAGACAGGACAGGTTAAAAACAAACAAAAAAAAAAGGTTGCAAACAGCTCTGTGCACTTTATCTGAAGGCCATACCACTTTTCTCGCTCTCAAAGAAATCTGTGAAGTTGCGCAGTGATGGAGAGGAAGCCGGCAGAGAGCACAGGGGAGGAGAGACTGCTGCCAGGCCAGCTTCCATTGATAAATCTGATATATACTGTCCCCTTCTTAAGTTGTAATGATCATATAATATAACAGGGCCCTCAAAAGATGTTTCTCACTTGTTGCAACTGACCAAATGACCATGGATATTTTCTTTAAACTGCTTTGGATAGAAACTGCTGGCATGCGGCACTCAAGAATGAACAATTTTCACTAGACATGTTGGTCTGTGTGTGTGTTTTTTTTATTTCATTGTAAGTTATGCTGTGTATTTATTTTTGAGATGGTACATCATGAAGCCACAAGCTTCACCACAATCCACACTAGTTCAGGGTCACTTTTCACCTTCTTTAGTAAAATGTGATTTCTAATGTTTCAGACAACAAACAATCACAATATAATCACAGCTCTAGTAATTTGTTATGAAGTAATGCTGTTTAGATTAGAAATAACATTTCTTTGAATGACTAAACTGTCAGATTAAATCCCTGAGTTGCTTTATATTTATTCATTATGACCACAAAAATACTCAAAAATCTATGAAATGTTATTATGAACTTATTGTGTTCTGTATTTATTGCCCGATCCTTCATTCATATATGTGTAATAATGCCTGTTATTAGTAATGCTGTTTCTTTTGTATTGAACCCTTGCTTCACTTCAGACTGCGACCACAGCCTTGCCGAAGTTTTCTCCCTGCAGCATCCCCATAAAAGCAGCTGGCATGTTTTCAAAGCCTTTTGTGACGTGCTCCCGACACTGCAGTTTGCCCTGTGGATGCAGAATGGAGAAATCACTAAAAAATTACACTGAACAGAAACATGAGAACCTGAAAAAGCTCTGAAATCTTTTCCTGCTTAATAAAAACTAACTAACCTCTTTCACCCAGGCCAACAGTCTCTTGAGGGTTTCAGGGTGCTTGTGCTCCCACCTGCTTTGCAAGAAGCCCTCCATCTTCAGCTGCTTCATGATCATGGTGAAGTAGGGGTACGGCCCTGAAAGACAGATGGTTCATGAGAAAGACGCGAAGCATCTTTCAGTCCAACAATTCATCTCTACATCATTGTCTGTGCCTACACAGCTCTTAAGGATTTTCAGCAGTACAGCGGCTCCCTCTAGTGGAACAAGACACACATAAAAAGGGCCAATGGCCCTCCAAAGATGTCTCTGTCCCCCCTTTCCTGAATGCTACTTACATACTGTTAATGCTACATCTAAAATTAAGTCGTACAGTTTAGTAAGCCTAACTAAACATCAAAATAAAAAAATCCACCAAAGCAGTGATCATAGTGAGGCTCAGACCAGCTGCTGACTGAGGATGACACTGATCACACCTGAGCTAAGCAGGAGAAGGAGAGAGACATTCAGCCCCATGATTATGATGTTGCTCAGTCTGCAGGCTTATAAATTAATGGGACTAGCATTTGCACTTTTAAATGCTGTTCACATATGTGACAGTGTGGATACGAGTCTCTGTCAAACTGAGGTGAGCCATATTTCCTCACCAAAGTTGCTATCTGTTCAGTACTTTTGCTTTTGGCAATGAAGTATAAATTAGGATTGTCACACACCTTTCTGGGGTGTACTATCGTTGTAGGTGGAGATGCTTCCACACACAGCAATTCTTCCAAAGTTCTTCATCTGCTGCAGGGCAACATCTGAAGAAGGACCTCCCACCTAAAACCAAGGAGCAGGGTCACTTACACACATCGGACATGTTGTAATGAGTGCAGTGTGAATGTGAGAGAAGAGCTCAGCAGTGATTAAATATTGATGCTTGGAACTGCACCACCATTGCTCACATTTTCAAAGAAGCAGTCGTATCCTTCAGGTGAAGCCTTCCTCAGAGCCTCCTCCAGGGAACCAACAGTTTTGTAGTTGAAGACCTCATCAAATCCCAGCTCTTTGAGGTAAGCTACCTTGGCATCAGTCCCTGCTGAGCCCACCACCTTACAACCCTTGATCTTGGCGATCTGTCCCACCACGGAGCCCACTGCTCCAGCTGCAGCGTTCACCAGCAGGGTCTCACCCTCCCGGAGTCCCAAGACTTCTTCTATCCCATAAACAGCCGTCAGTCTGCAGAGAGACAGAAACAGTCAAATCCAGCTGTTTGTTTCTCCACTTCCACTGGAACCTCTTTGTAATTGTTGCCATAAAAGGGTCATCCATCAGTGCTTAGAACCTGACTTTAACTCAGCAGCAGGACAAAACATCTGGAGCTACCCACTTGTTTTTCTTTAAAGAAGACTATTTTCTGCTCGTTCCTTACTCTGTTGTATATTAGCACTCACAGCAAACTTTGTAAACACCTTAGAAACACTTTGGGTTCTTCTTTTTTATTATAAACATTAATAATGTAAATGTTTTCCAAACTAACCATCTTAACCAGCATTTATTACATTTTTTTCTGAAATTCTAACACACTAAACTCCATTCTCTAAACCGAATTGTCAGCCTAAACTGTCAAACACTCTTTTTGCCAGATCTTTGTTGTGGTCCTGGGTCCTTTTTACCCAGTGTGTTTTATTTATGCTTTGTTTTGTACTGCATTTATCTTTCCTGGGTTTCTTTTCTTGTGTTCCTTGGTGCTCAGTGTCTAGTCTGTGTTTTTGTTTCCTTGTCTGACTTCCTGTTTTATTTTGATAGTCTTCTGGTCCCTGTGTGTTGCGTTTCGTTTTGCCTTCCCTTTGTCATTAGTGTTATTTGGTTCACCTGTGTTCCCTGCTGTTTCCACTTCCCTGAGGGAGTTTGTGTGAGAGGTGATTGACGAGGAGGAAGGGAATGAAGGTGAACAAGCACAATTAGTAATAATGAAATACCGGAAACTACTGTACATAATGTCCTTGTTAGGGAAGCAGGACAAAGAGTCCAACCCAATTTGAGTGGAGTCTCTGTGGCAGCAGCATCAGGATGTTCAGAGAAGAGAACAGGAAACCGTTTAATAAGCAATAAGCACTCATCGTTGACATGGTCCTTCAAAATGAGGCCACCCGACCATGTGAAATCCAGCAGAGAGTAACTGAAGACACTGTGAACCTGATACCCGAGTGGCTCAAAAACAACAGTGCTTCATAAATGTTTTTCTTCCACCAACTGATTTTGAGGTGATAGTTTGATTTTGAAAGAAAAGTCTGAGGTTTTGAACTCACACCCTGGCTTTGAACTGTTGGACCTGCTGCCCTCTGGCAGGCGCTACAGGTGCATCAAAGCCAGAACAAACAGACTCAAGAACAGTTTCTTCGCCGGAACAATCACCACCCTGAACTCACACACTCACCCACTCTAACTGTGCAATACGCGCATCTCTGTGCAACATTATTCATACTGAACGATATATCACTCCTATATTGTGTAATAAATAGCATGGTGGTTAGCACTGCTGCCTCACAGTTAGAATAACATCTAGAAAGCTTGGGTTTGATTCCACCTTGGCCCAGGCCTCCCTCTCTCTGTGTGGAGTTTACATGTTCTCCCCGTGTCTGTGTGGGTTTTCTCCAGGTACTCCGGTTTCCTCCCACAGTCCAAAGACATGCATTTACTGAGGTTATGTTAATTGGCTACTCTAAATATAGATGTGAATGTGGAGGGTTGTCTGTCTCTCTGTGTTGGCCCTGTGACAGGCTGGCGACCTGTACAGGGTGTACCCTGCCTCTTGCCCTATGTCAGCTGGGATAGGCTCCAGCACCCCCGTGACCCCGAACAGGATAAGAGGATGGATGGATATTGTGTAATATTCATTCATCAAGTGCAATACTCATTGTCATTACTATATGTATATACTTATTTTATTTTTTGCAATGTATATTATTATACTGTTTTATTTTCTGTATATTTTTATTAGTTCTATTTTATATTTTAGAAAGTGTGACTTTCTCCTACATTGCACTGAACAGGAATGGCCCTCCAGTCTCATTGTTCATTCTGTATAATGACAATAAAGGCATTCTATTCTATTCTGTTTTATTCTAGTTTGAATTTTTAGATTTGTATTTGAGGTTTGGAAAAAAAAGGGGGGGGTTCAAGAAATGTGTTTCAGCAATTCAGAAAAACTGTCAGAAGGTTGGCTGGATTTTCTATGCAGTGCTGCTCACTCATGGGATTGAGGCTAAGTGGTCTTGTTTCAGCTCCTAAGCAGAGTTTCTTACTCTCTTGCCTCAGTTAGCACTTGTAGTTGACTTCTTAAACCTCTTTAAACTGGTAGAAACAAACTCTTACATCACTGACAAGAACTTGTTTTAAACTCTCAGTTTGCATTTAAGATTCATGTCACTCTGTCTGCTAGAAAAGTCAGAACATCCTGTCATGATGTCCAGTAGAAAATAACTACGATCCATGCAGGCTACTTAAATGTGTCTTACCCGGGCATGCCAATGGTACCCACTGCCAGAGACAGGGACACATCTTTGGGCCACTCAGGCAGGATGGGAGTGAGGCCGGTCCCATCACTGATTGTGTGGGTTCTCCAGCCACTGTTACTGACAACGTGGCTTCCCACAGGAAATGCTGGATTTCTACTCCGGATCACTCTACAGGAAAACAACGCAAGAATAAGAACCAGAAACAGATAAAAGGCTGTTCTGTGTGCAGGTGTAGATGTGTTTCTTACTTGGCCACTTGACCTCCAATCATCACATCTCCTTCCTTCATGTGGGTTTTGCTGAATGACCTGTTGAGACCAGCAGTGTGTTACAACATATATTTTTATCAGAAGTGTTAAAGTGAAAATTATTCAGTGTAAGTGACTCACCTCATGTACGGGTCCACACTGAGAAACACTGCTTCCAGCAGCACCTCTGCAAACAAAAGCACACCCATTTGAAAGGCTCAGTGTGAAATGTTTGACAAAAAAAAATGTAATGTGTGAACTCCTGCTCGCGTCTTAAGAGAAACAGCAAAGTCATCTTACCTCCATCTTTGGGCTCAGGGAGCTCCTCCACCTTGAGTCCAAAGTCGCTTTTCTTTGGGAAGCCGTCAAAGTGCTTAGTCATGACCCATGACTGAGCTCGAACCATGATGATTTTTTATGGCAGCTGTAAATAAATATTGCCCTTCATTGTTATCAAACTCACAGGAAGAGATATGAAAGTGATGAGTCATCCAGTGCTGTGCAACAAAGAGCTGAATGAAAACTGAAGTGTAATTGTGACTGTGTGAAATTTAGTTGTGGTGATTCAAAATAAATCAAATCATTTTTACTTTTTCATGATATCACCTGTTAACTGAGGCTCTGAAGTGTTACACTGACAGTGTAGGCTGCCTCAGCTTGGAGGTTCCTAGCTGTGGGTAGAAGAAATGCAGACATCCTAATCACACTCAAACATACACACATTTACACATAAAAGCTTTGGGTGCTCAGAGTAGAAAAATTACTATATAAATACCAGTTCATGTACCATTTACACACAAGTATGCACACACACACACACACACAAAAAAAAAACAGGAAGTTCAGACTTTATAACCACAGTGAACTGACATTTTCTGTCAGTGAAACACAACACAGTGTAACTAAATCAAACTGTAGTGGAGCATCAAATATTAAGTTAACAGGCTTTAAAGTGATATCAGCTGGTTGCTCCTCTTCCACAGCTACTATGGTACTTAATGCAGGTCAGAAACAAACAGCTCTCTATCCTCTGTTTGACTCACCAGTCCAGAGAAATGGTAGGAGTTGTGCAGTGAGCGTGGATGGAAGTGAGCAGAGGCAGCTTTGTGAGGGCTTTATAGGAGAGTGAGCGGGAGACCTGCTCTTATTGCCAAATCTGATTGGCTGAAAGTTTTTGCACACCCTCTGAGGTGAGACAGAGGACACCTTCCTGATAAGATTAAAGAAGTTTATTTTAAAATCCTGCACAGTTTTTACCCAGTCAGGTGTTTTCCCCCTTAAATTCAGAAATGATGTCACTTCTAACTTCTGTGTTCCCCACACTGAGACTGTTATTCTTTATTTCTGGAGATGTAAAAACTCTAATAAGTTTAAATATATATTTCTTTCCAACTTCACAAGGAAAAGTGAAACTTTTTTTTTCAGGTTTTCTTTTTGTAAATTCAGTTGCATGTATCCCCCCCCCCCATATTTGTTATATTTCTTTGCTGAAAGGCTTTCTATCATTATTATAATGAGCAGGGATAAGCTTATGTGAATGCTCCCGTTCATCATTTCCAGCTTCCCCATTTTTTTTCTTAGGCTTGCTATTGTAGGAAATTATCAATAGAATCCATTATCTTTGCATCACTTTATATCAGTTATTGTAGTTTACAGCTTACAGTCGTGTGTACTGTCTTCGTGTTTTGTTTTATTTGAGGTGTCTAAGCTGCAGTGCTAGTAATGATAACATTCCTATGCTTTAATTTCAGCACTACTGTTAATGTTGTGCAAAAGATCCAGCATCATAAAACCTAACTGACCTCTTTCATGCCAACAGTCTCCTTGAGGATTTCAGGGTTCTTGTGAAAAGTCCAAAGAAGCAACAATTTACTGTGAGCCTGCACAGCTCTCATGGATCGTCAGCAGTGCATTGACTCCCTCTAGTGGACAAAGACATTAAGACATAAGAAATAGAAGATCATGCCAACTGCATTTCACTGATAATAAGAAGGAATTAAGTTAAAGTAATAAAAGTGCCAGGGCTGTTCATAAAGGAAAGGAAAGCAGGCTAAAATATTTAAATAACTATTTTCTGTCACTGATGGAATTAAAAAAAAAAAGACAGGAAATTTTGGCAGAACAATAATGGTGGCTCTACCATAACATTCACAGTATTTCTGAGCAGCTAACTCACATTTCCTGAGTCCATCACCCATTTTCCCAAAACCTTAAACACAAATCCAAAAACTCAAGCTAATTTCCCCAAATCCCAGACTTTACCATCAAAATCAAACAATCAATGCAAAAAACAGTTACCTGTGTGCAAAACCAAACACTGTGGTCCGATAACACACAGCAAGTAAAAATCTATTCACAAAGACCATCTGTTACACACTACATCAAATAATTTATGACACAGCATCCAGGGCATGTAGTCAACAGAAAATGTTTGTGTTTATTTTAAGCGTATACGGTGAAACATGGCAGTGCTGAATGTAGATAAACAATATGTAAATAAAAAATAAAATAAAATAACATACAACACAAAGCACACCACTCTATGACAGATTCAGTCTTCACCATCACGTCTGTGTGCGTGGTCCGGCCAGAGGACCTCATCCACATCACAGACAATGCGCTCTCACGCCAGGCAACAAGGGAACCCCCCCCCCCGGTGTGCCAAATACAGTAACATCGTCACATGCGTGTTCCATTGCCTCCAGTATAATCTCCCTGGTGTAGGGCTGACGGTCGAACACCTTCCACCTCCACGGAGAGAAAAAACCCTCTAATGGATTGAGGAAGGGGCTGTACGGTGGGTGGAACACGTTCAGGTAGTGCTGGTTGTTTGTGAACCACTCGCGTATCTGGACGGCACAGTGAAAGTTCATAGTGTCCCAAACTATAACGTATACAGGAGGCACTGCTTGCTGATCCAGCTGTTCACAAGCAGCCATGTGATCCTGTAGACCGCCCAGGAATGTGAGGAGCTGTCTGGTGTTGTATGGCCCCAGGTTAGCATGATAGTGGAGGACCCCCCCAGTTACCAATGGCTGCACCGAGGGGGGACATTGCCACCCCGCTGGCAAGGGACTTCCACATGTTGCATGAAAAGGGCGCCCCTGCCAACTGCATATGGTCGTTGTTCAGTTCTGGGAAAGGAGACGTGGACATTGCATTGGAACAGTGAATATCCTGATGATGCTGCCCCAGAGAATCTGCTCAGATTGGGTTTGCCAGCAAACATTGGCAGCAGAATGCAAACACAACTCCAAAACCACTGTCAGCTGCTACACACGGCAACTCATAATTTATAATTAATTTATACAGATTTATACAGATTTTTCCCCTATGAAAATCAAATAAAGCCTTATTGATTGAGTTAAAAGGAATTTTGATGTGTGATTATTTTTTCCAAGGTTTGTTGGTAAGATGAGTTTCATGAAAATGATGATTGGCATTTTTGAGAACTTTCAATTCAGGCGAACTGAAAATGAATTTGAACTTCTGCCCCTCTCTCTCCAAATCTTTCCATTCCTTACTTTTCTACATGTGGGTGTGCATTTAGTCCACAGGGGAGGATAGTATCAACAGGAAAACCCAGAAGAGAACAATATCAGTCAGGTATGACAGAAACCCATGAGGAAGACTTTCACAGCTTCTGGTAGTCTTAGGTAAACGAATATGAAAGCTCTGTCCAAAAAAACACAAGAAATATAACATTTAGCTAATCTTCTGCATAGGTTTTCTTATCCTTTACTGACAATCCAACAAATGCAATCACATGAGGTGAAATTAGATTTTGCACTCAGATCCTGGTTAAAAGCCAACACACCTGAGTAAAAACATGGAATATAAAACACAGTGATGCAGGAGCACAGGACACTCTCCACCACCCATCTGTAGAATAAGATCAGGACTGAACTCCCAGGCCCAGTGCACCTCATCCTCCTGAGAAAGTAATTTGCTTCTGATTTCTTAGAGATCTGAAACAGGCAGAGTGACTGTCAATGTTACTCCAGTGTAGATGGACTGGTACTCATACAGAACTTTTCTATTCTGCTTGGCATTTTTTACTACCAGCTTCATTCACCCAATCTCACAGTCTCACATTTACACGCTCCAAATGAAGCATCAGGGGCAAGTCAGTAGATTGGTAGACAACCGGCTCTCCTTCCTCCAGAGCCACAGCTGCCACACTGCCAGCACACTGGTATGGATTGTTTGTTGCTTTTAGTTAAAAGTTAACAAATTGATGCCATTTGTTTACATGTTAAAATCAACACATGAAAAAAGAAGCATTGATAACAATCTAGAAATCGGAACTATTGAAATAATAAGATACTAAGAAGAGACAGAAACCTTGTCTCAACCAAACCACTCACCCCAGCTTTGTGTACATTCAGAAACCTCATTCCAAAGGCTGTGGTGGTGGGTTAGTGGTTATACATCAAGCCAACATCCTGGTTAAGGAACTACCACTACCCAGTGTCACCTCTTTTGAGAGTCTTGTTGCAACTCTGGCTGGATACACACAGCTCCAGGTTGTCCTTATCTACCGCCCCCTAAAGTCTGTTCTAGCTTCATGTCTGAGCTTCTCACCTCTGTCTGTTCCATGTCTCCATCCACACTCCTACTTAGTGACTTCAATATTCATGTTGACTCCAATAGCTGTTCGTTCACTAGTGAATTCCTGTCTCTGTTAAACTGCTTTAATTTCACACAGCACATTAAAGGTCCCACTCACATCAGAGGCCACACACTGCATCTGGTTTGTTCTAAAGGCATAACTCCTTCCAATCTGAAGTGCCTGGACCTTGCTGTCTGCTTTCAGTCCAGGATGTTTTTCCTCTGTTCGAGACAATAAAATAACCTTGACCTTAATAATTAAGGAATGTTGGGGCAAAATGTGAAAGGGTTTGAGAACCACTCCTTTAAATAAAACACTGAAATCTTACCGAATGAATACCTTAACCTCTCTTATGAAGGGAACTTTTATAAGATCAAATCCACATTTCTTTCATGCTCAGGTTCTTTATCTCAAGGGTTCCTGACCTATGTCAAATGCTTCTTGTCTTCTGTTATTTCCTTTCACTCTTCTCTTATCTTTCTCTTCCTCTACCCTGCACACTTTCTGATTTTCAGATGCCTTTCGGTTCAGGTCTTGCTTATTTTTGCTGTCGTTTCCGTGTAGTTCTGTTCCAGTGTGTCTGCTCAGACGACAACACTGACAGCAGGGAGCGAGATAGGGCGGAGGGCAGCAGCAGCTCCGAGCACCATCACGGCGTTCAGATGGTCTGGACCAAAGAGAAAACCACACAATACAGAGCAACATGCCGGGACCCCCCAAGAACCCCAAAGGAGATGAAAACTGTATCCTTAACCCTGAGGGCTGTACCAAAGTAGACTTTAAAGGCTTGTTTTTGACAATTTTTACAGTCATAAAGTGTCCTTTTCTCACAGCAGACATTTTGCACTTTGACAGAGGTAATAAATAAAACAAATAAATAAAATAAAATAAAAAAAAATCACTAAAACCTGGAAACCTAGTTGACTTAAGGATAATCAGCCATTATTAATTTGGTTGCTTACACCTCCTCAGGCCTCATGGAGGGAGAAATCTCCTCCTCACTGTTGCATCCAAAAGTAGCATTTTCATCTCCTCACCGATTTTATTTACATGACAATTTGCGGCCTGTGGTCTCCATTTATGGGTGATGCTGTGGTTGATAACCCACTGAGCCTCAAAAGGCTTTACCAATCTGCAAGAACATTGCTTTGATAAAGAATAGCTCAACAGAATAAAGATCAGTGCTGTTAGTTTTACCAGTAAAATTGTTAAAAAGTAAAGAAGACTGATCATAGTCATATGTAGGGATGCATTATATTTTTTCCATGTTACATTTATTAGTGTAGGTAGGCACCTCATATTATTAAAGTGCATTTGTGTGCAGAATACAGTTGTTCAGGGTTTATTGATTAAGGATGCCTGTTAGCCAATCAGAAAGCATTATCAAGGTAACATGACATGAGATGTTCGTTAACTCACCAAGCAGACATGGAGTTCCTGGAGGTCCTAACAAAAGGACTGGAGCGCGTTCTGCTAGTGAGAGGCGGAGGAAGTGAAGTCATCACCATCTACTCCTGATTGGGCAAACACAGGAAGCCAGCATCAAACAAGCAGGAATGTGCAGGAGAGACCAGAGGGAGATGGTGGGATCTGGGGGTTCTGAGGGTGCGGGGGAGTGGGGTCAAAAGAAAAGAGAGCTAATCACTTGGTGAAGACTGTCATGGCGACTGACACCCCGCTCAGCCACTCTTTTCATTTTCACACTTTTCTGTCATGGTGCCGGATTCCATCCACATGCTGTCAAAGCTACAAAAATGCCAATACGATTGCAAAAAGGAGCATGAAGCAAAAAAAAAAATTTTTGTGAGTGTTTGTGCGGCGGACTAAAGGTGAGAAGCTGCAGAGCGGTGTGGCCGAATAAAAAAAAGAAAAAGGTTCACTGAAGTCTCATCAGAAATGGTCTCAGTGGCAGGGTGGCTGTCAAGATGCCATTCCTAGGGAAGGGAAACAGGGAGAAAAGGCTGAGGTTTGCCAAACTACACAAGAACTGGACTGAAAATCAGTGGCAACAGGTCTGATGGAGTGATGAATCCAAAGTTGGCATTTTTGGTTCAAGCTTTACAGAAAAGGTCAGGAGAGAGGAACAACAGTGAGCGCCTACAGCCTTCTGTAAAACGCGGTGGAGACTGTCATGGTTTGGAGCTGCATTCCAGCCAGTGGTGTTGGAGATTTTGTCAAAACTGATGAAATTATGAAAACAGAAAAACACCGTCAGACTTTGATCCACCATGCAATGCCTTCTGGAAAGTGGAAGCAGCTTCATTTTTCAGCTTGACAGTGATACCAAACACACTGCCAATGCAGTAAAAGCAAATATGGGTAGAAAAACACAGCCCAGACCTCAACATCTTGACAGAACAGAACAAAAGGCATTTAAAGAAGAGCTTGAGGAAATAAGTTCAAAGTTTAATAATCAGATTTTGGGGGTGAGCATGGAAGTAAGAGTAGCCGGTGTTAATGCAATAAACTGTTCACTCCTGTGTACAAATACATGGTTATAAAGTACAGCGCTGTCATACCTGAGTGGCGGCCTGCTGCTCACGCTGACCTCCTGGGTCGTTGTTCATCGTGTAACCTCTGCTAACCTGTTCATCCACCCTGTAACCCCGGCATCTGTGAGCGTAAACCTTAAATATGCTGAAAATAAATATTTATGTAAACACCAATAGACATTTCTCCTTGCTTCTATTATTTTCTCTTCTTTACAACAGTGGCTTACTAGAAACAGAACACATATGCAATCTCACAGTTGGATGTGTTATGCATATTCTGGTGGCACAGTGCTCTCTGCTAGCCATGAACAAAGTGTATGTAAACAAAACACGGCAATAGCGGAGGATTTCAGGTTCCCGGTCTATCTCCAAAATCGCCTACGCCACCAAAAACAAATATTATATTTCATATATATATGGGCAACACTGCATTACTGCATCTTCCAGCAGTCAAAGGCATGACTAGTCAATTGCAAATGTCACATTTCAAAAAAACGGCTCAACAAGTGGATCACAGATTGAATCGCCACAATTTGTATTGTATCAGTTCCAATGATGCTTTTTACCTCATTTATGAACTTACAGTCTTTCAATTAATTATTTAACTTTTGACCATAGCCATTTTATTGCCAACTGAACTTTGATTAATAATCAATATAATGATAAAAATCAACCTATCACACAACCACTGTTACAGTTACATGACTTCCTACAGGAATTGCTGACTTTTTACTTTGGATCATTCTACATACGACATAGAGTAAAAATTAATTTTAAAAAAATCGGATCTTGTATATTAGTCTCCTTTTTTTGCCACAGGGAGACTTCCTCTACATCTGCCAGGGAGACAAAACTTGGAGCAGCACACAGCCAGTGTGCGTTGGTTTGGCAAAAGCAGCAGCAAGACCCCAACACAGAATAGATTACAGGCTCAGTAAAGGCAGAACTGAGGGGAAGCAGGTTACAAATCAGGTTGCAGATGCACAGCATCTGTTCATCAGCTTATGTGATTTGAAAATGTATCTCTTAGAAGCTAAGGTGGACTGGTGTTAGGGGTTGAAAATGTGGGTGTATGGCATAATGGATTAAAGTAATTTAAAATGTCAAGATATAAATAGGGATTGGAAAGGTAATTCATAATCAGGTGGACTACAGTTTAGTTCCTGTTATAAATAAGTTAAAAAGTGGACATCCCAGTATTTCTTCTGTTATTAAGTCTTTAATTACTCATTCAGTGGTAACAGCACTGCACTCTACATGTACCATCCCAGGACATTACTCAACTATATCACTAGGTGACGCATAGCGCTCAGGAGGAGCCCTCTGCAGCCCAGGTGTGAACAAACACACATTCAGCACCTCTTTCGATTAACCTGTACAGTTGGAGGTTTTAGGAATCTGGCACTACGAGTCAACGAATTGTAATGCTAGTGGTGTCACCACACCCTTTCCTGACACCCAGGTGACAGCACTAGCATTACGAATCAATGAATCATAATACCGGTGCTGTCACCTGGGTGTCAGGGAAGACTGTGGTGACATCACTGGCATTACAATTCGTTAATAAGCTGAAAGAGAAGTTCCGCACAAACTGATGCTGTGCACAGTTCAAACCGCAGAGCTAAACCTGTTTAAAACCTGTTAAGTGGGCCATAAGAGATGGAGAGAAAGAATTTGATTGTCAATAGTCAGCTCATCGCACTTCTGTGGGGCTCCTCCCACAGTAAACAAAAAATAGCACGATGAGCCCTACCTGAACAATGTCACGTACAGGTGCTGGTCATGAGAATAGAATTCATGAAAAAGTTGATTTATTTCAGTAATTTAATTCAAAAAGTGAACCTTGTATATTATATTCATTCATTACACACAGACTGATATATTTCAAATGTTTATTTCTTTTAATTTTGATGATTATAACTGACAACTAATGAAAACCTGAAATTCATTTTCTCAGAAAATTAGAATATTATGTACTTAGTTGGGGCTCCTTTTGCCTGGATTACTGCAGCAATGCGGCGTGGTATGGAGTCCATCAGTCTGTGGCACTGCTCAGGCGTTATGAGAGCCCAGGTTGCTCTGATAGTGGCCTTCAGCTCTTCTGAATTGTTGGGTCTTGCGTATCGCATCTTCCTCTTCACAATAGCCAATAGATTTTCTGTGGGGTTAAAGTCAGGCGAGTTTGCTGGCCAGTTAAGAACAGGGATACCATGGTCCTTAAAACAGGTACTGGTAGCTTTGGCACTGTGTGCAGGTGCCAAGTCCTGTTGGAAAATGAAATCTGCATCTCCATAAAGTTGATCAGCAGCAGGAAGCATGAAGTGCTCTAAAACTTCCTGGTAGACGGCTGCGTTGACCTTGGACCTCAGAAAACACAGTGGACCAACACCAGCAGATGACATGACACCCCAAACCATCACTGACTGTGGAAACTTTACACTGGACCTCAAGCAGCGTGGATTCTGTGCCTCTCCTCTCTTCCTCCAGACTCTGGGACCTTGATTTCCAAAGGAAATGCAAAATTGATCAGAGAACATAACTTTGGAGCACTCAGCAGCAGTCCAGTCCTTTTTGTCTTTAGCCCAGGCGACACGCTTCTGACGCCATCTCTTGTTCCAAGAGTGGCTTGACACGAGGACTGGGACAGCTGAAACCCATGTCTGCATACGTCTGTGCGTGGTGGTTCTTGAAGCACTGACTCCAGCTGCAGTCCACTCTTTGTGAATCTCCCCCACATTTTTGAATGGGTTTTGTTTCACAATCCTCTCCAGGGTGTGGTTATCCCTATTGCTTGGACACTTTTTTCTCCCACATGTTTTCCTTCCTTTCGCCTCTCTATTAATGTGCTTGGACACAGAGCTCTGTGAAGAGACAGCCTCTTTAGCAATGATCTTTGGTGTCTTGCCCTCCTTGTGCAAGGTGTCAAAGGTCATCTTTGGACAACTGTCAAGTCAGCAGTCTTCCCCATGATTGTGTAGCCTATAGAACTAGACTGAGAGACCATTTAAAGGCCTTTGCAGGTGTTTGGAGTTAATTAGCTGATTATAGTGTGGCACCAGGAGTCTTCGATATTGAAGCGTTTCACAATATTCTAATTTACTGAGATACTGAATTTGGGATTTCATTAGTAGTTGTTATAATCATCAAAATTAAAAGAAATAAACATTTGAAATATATCAGTCTGTGTATAATTAATAAATATAATATACAAGTTTCACTTTTTGAATTAAATTATTGAAATAAATCAACTTTTTCATGATATTCAAATTTTATGACCAGCACCTGTATGTGTATAATTCTGGGCTGCAGCTGGTCGGCCCATAGGTGCTCACCTGTCCGGCCAATCGCACGTGGAGCCAGTAAGCAGAGAACTGAACACCGAGCATGCTCTGAAGTTATATCGTGACAATGGCTACATCCTGGTGGGAGATCCTCCGGTGGTGGTGTGTGTGTGGGAGGAAACATTTTTTAAAAGAACATTTACTCGTTTGCTTTCTGGCTTCCTGCCATGTGACAGTTTGTGGTATCAGTTGAGACAAACACGTTCTCCAAATTCTTTTCAACATCATTGAATTTCTTAATCTGTTTCACAACACACACTGACAAGAAGTCACCCATTCAGCTGCTCTTAATCTGCGTGCAGTTGCAGCATGTTGATTTTTGAGTCTTTCATTAGGACTGACCCATGACTTAGATCTAAGATTCTTTAGGAAGTGCAACAGATAAAACCCAGGTTATATTCAGCTGCGGACATGGTCAGTATGAACTCTTTAAAGGCCGAATTCCGCAGCCTGGGCGTATGCGTAGTTGGTGCATTGTTAATGCTCCACAGACAGGTGTGTGCGGTTAGTAAATACAGGAAGCGGGTAAAATGCCTCACAAGGACAACAAAGTAAAACATAAAAGTCATATTAACCTTACAGGAAAAGGAAATTCTTCTATTAAACAAGAGAAACAACTGCAGCAGTTTCAAACACCTTTGTAATGTTCAGACATGTATTTATCTCATTCTTGTGGTTAAATATGCAAAAAATACACAAGGTGAATTTTTTGTTTGTGTTGAAAATGCAGTGAAAACCAGTTCATGTTATTTTTCGAAAATGATTTGAAGATGATTTTGCTAAATGTAATTTGGTAGAAAGAAAAGTGAAAGAATCGCTAGAATCTTCCAGCAGGTTCAGGATGAGTAAACATTAATCAGAGAGGGACATTACTGTAAGCAACAGGAGCGTCAGCTGAACAGAATCTGGAAATTTGGAATTTCACTCTCTCACTCAGCTCAAGCCAGAAGAAAGTAGAAAAGCAGACAGTCAAACCAATATTTGGCTCCTAATGTATTCACTTGTTGCAAGTTTAAACAGGAAGATAAGCCTCACTGAAACTCAAACCGCTGCTCAGATGCTTTACATATTAAAATATGAAAACAGGGCTGGATCCAGGCTGAACTCTCATAGCTGCTGAGTTTGTGCACCTCCCTGCCTCCCTGCACACACTGTTACTGTCCTGATATGATTTTATCAAGGGAATGAATCTGCAGCTTGTGAATTCTGCCTCTGTTTGTGTGCATGAGGTTAAGCTTAAATGTGGTTTTCCAGCCCTGGGAATTATTTTGTAAAATAACGCTGTTCCCACCCAAACACAAACGAGTGCTGTGATGGTTCATTGCATGCGCGTAAACTGTTCTCACATTTATATTAAAGCAGAAAATACCATTAAAGTCTCTTGATTAAATTGCAATTCATTTATTAAATCCACTTTGCTGTGTGGGAATGTGTCGAGGGTAACAGCTTCTACTGGGAGGATTTTTTTCCTTTTTTTTTTTAAACAAAGTGGCTGTGTCGACTGGACTTCTTATCTCAGCTCTGCCACTTTTTGTTGTAGTTTATCTTTGTTAGCACCAGAGAACTCGTGCACCTGAAAGAAGAGGACAGAGGGTTATAAAGAAGAAAAATTTCCATTTATCTTGGATAAAATGGGACACAATGAGATTAGCACAAGAATATTTGCTTAACCTAAACCCTCATTTCTGTGAGATTTGTTCACTCAAGGGTCCAAAGTCAGTTTTACCAATATTTTAACTCAATTTGTCTGATCCTGTGACCACTGAGTGGATGTTTGGCTTCATTCAACTTAACAGGTACCATCACAGAGACCCCACAAACTGGCATTAAATGCCAACAGCTCGCATCAGTTTGTTGGAAAGCTTAATTTAAGAGATTTTAATAAGCCACACCGTCACAGATAAGACAATCTTGGTCATTTGAGAAAAGAAAAGAAGCTACTGGTTAAGCTATTAGAAAATATTGAGTATAGAGCAACACTGTACAAGATTAAAGAATCCTTCAGGCAACATAAAATATGAAGCCTGTCTACAGCAGGTGAATGCCACACATTATGATAAAGATCACTCAGCCTCAAAAGAACATTTCCACTCAACTGACAGGTACATTTAGCACTTTGACTAACCTTCTGGTTCTTCTTGTAAAACTGGAATGTGGGCATGCTCCTAATTCCACAAGACGAGCTCAAATCCTGAAAGACAAAACAAAGAACAGATGAACTGAGTCATCAACACTTATCTCCAATGATTAAGGATGGGTCGGACCACGTTGTGCAGCTGTTGCAAAAGGCAGAAAAGTGTGCAAACAAACAAACAAACAAGGCAGACCGCTCCAGCCTCTATGCATATTAATCATCAACTTCAGCTTTGCCCATTTCCTGCAGTGAATAAAGAATCTTTCTTCATTCTGCAGATCCAAACAGTACCTAACAGCAAGGTTTATTTGCTTAAAGTTGTTGGCACACAGTCTGTGTTGCACAACCTGTCTGTAACAAAGCAGCTGTTGACAGAGAGTCATGAGGAAGTTGGATTTGTTCAAAGAGGAGGAAAACAAAACAAAACCTTTTACTGATCTAGATATCTATGCTGACTAATGATCTGAAATATGCAAATAAACACACTCATAAAACTAAAGTAGATTTTTCAACAGCTCATTTTAGAGATGAAACTGATCAGTGTTACAGTCCTAGATTTAAGAAAAATGGTAGCCCATCAGTACCTCTAGCATATCTGATGATTTTCTCATATTTTTCTTGCAATAGAGGCCAGATGAATCATTACAGTTCCCTACTTTTCTTGTAGTCAACCAGATTAGCTTTGCGTGATTCACAGTTCAAATTTGTTATTTTTCTTAAAGTGGGAACTGGTGCAGCCACGGGGTAACTTATTGTTACAAAAACTGCGCACTATTATTTGTCACGAGCCAGCTGTGCTTCCTGAAAAGGCTTTTCTACGTGGCTCACATGCACCACAGGTCAAAACTACAAAGCCATACAAACAACTGGGCACTTCATTCCTTTCCCACTAAATAACGGAGGTTCCTTTACAATAGGCCTAAATCTGACGTGCACAGCACTGCGATAGGTGCACAACGTGTCCCTGATTTTGGTGTGAAAATTCCAAAAGTTCCATAAAATGCTGCAACATCCATAAACATGTTTGACAGCATTTTATAAAACGTCAAGATTAACTGCAGTGCCAGTAACCCTACAGGTTCACCAGGGTTAAGAGGAAATGAGTGAAACACAGACTTACCCGAGCCTCATCCACGTCAACCTTCAGGAAAATCACATTTGCATTGGCTGAATCCTGTGCCAGTTTCTGTAAGAGAGACAATCAGTGAGTCAACACAAAAGCACGTACAGGACATCACATGAAGGTTCATAAGAGGCAGAAAAAAAAAAAAAAAAAGGTGTGAGAGTCCAATGCTGAGGATGGATTATTGGGCTTGTTTTACCTTTAGACCTCTGTAATTATCTAATTTTTCTATAAAATTAACAAATCTCAGAAATCTTAAGTTCTTATTGTGTCACATCTTCAAGTTGGAAAAAAATGATTAAAGTTAACTTAACTTTTTCAAGAAATGCCATCTTTAGCCCTACTAAGTGTTGCCCAAATGATGCTCCCTTCTAGTCCATCACAATTCATGTATTATTGTGAAATGTGAAGGACAGAAAAAAAGAAAAAGAAAAAATAGGTTTGTCATTATTGGTTGGCTGTGCTGCTAAAAATAATTAAAATCCTCTGAGAACTCAGTGAAGCTCGCAGACAGTCATACTCAGGACCATCTGCTATGAAAATGGAGAAGTGCCTGTAAAAATCACAAATATGACCTCAGTTTGGGTGAAGAGCCATTAGCTGATCATGGTGTGCAAGTTTCATTAAAATCTGGAGGAGGAGGATCTAGGAGGAGCAGTGATTCTTGCGAATTTTGAAAGAATAGAATGTACATACAGATGCGATGCAGTGGTGAAAGCTAGTGAAAAATTGATCCAAATGAGCCACATATAGCCTTGATTTAATTCTGACATCACTTACTGTGAATACTGGGGCGATCATTTGGCAGGGGCCACACCACGTGGCTGTGAAGTCCACCACCACCAGCCTGTCTCCAGCATCCTTCAGGATGGCCTGGAACTCTGCCTAGAGAGAGAAAACCCCACAATCTTTTCAACACATTCAATACATCAAATTATCCTGACCACGCAAAATAGAAGTCAACACACTAAAATGTCCACTTTCCTCTTGATCACTGCCTGCAGCTGTTTTTACACACACACAGGATGCTGCCTTCAGCCCAACCCTTCCTCCATTACACATGAAAATCTTTCACTTTCAGTTTGCCTAACAGACTTCATTACGGTGCAATTATTCTGGGATTTAAACCAACACTGACTTTTATATACTCAGGTTTTCCCTGGATCAAAATAGCATTTAATGACTGCATGTAAGAGTTACTGGTTTGCATAAAATTATAGCAAAAAGTACATTTTACATCATGCATTTCCTGATCATTTGATAAAGGATTAAGAAATTAAAAAATAATAATAATTTTTTTTTAAAAACAGCTCTGGTAATTTTCCATTAATAAAAGGTCAGAAACCCTTAGAGAGTTCTTGGTTTTTGTATACAGAAGTTTTCCTCCATGCAACATTATTGCATATTAAAAAGTAGGTTCTCTTCATGGTGCATTTTCTTTGCTCTTTATCAATAATAAGGATGACATGCTGTTCTCTGCTGAGCTTTCACCCTCAAGTTTAAGTGTTTCTTTGCGGAGTTTTTTTTTTCCTTTTCACTAAATAATAACCTCCGACATGCAGTGGAGATTTGAGGCTATAAAATAAGAAATGATACTCTAAAGTGATACAAATTTGCGATACAAATACAATAAACCACCTAATTACAATATATATAGGGTTGAACTGTGGTGCGTCGTATCCACAAACACTTCCTAAAGCCTGTATGACGCGCTCCTCCGTCGATGCAGTGCGCACAGGTGCGGTCACTTGCGGGACGCTGCGGCTGCAGCTCTAAAAGCACCGAGCCTTAAAACATCCTTTAATGTATTACAAAATGTGAGAGGCACAGAAAGCAAAGCAAACAAGACAAAACTTACCAAACTTTTCACTGTGCGAACCATGATTCCTGTAGATCAAAGTGCCTTGGGAACTACAAAGAGACTCCAAGTTTGGGAATGCCCTATTTCCAGCGGACTCACACAGCTTTTAAACACCTTGAGTAAAGTTACCATCAGTACATTCCAGTCAAAGCGGAAGCGGATTCACTCTTGTACTGATTTACAAAATAAGAGCGAATCGTCGTTTAACGAACTGAATGGACTGGTACTTTCATAGCGCCTTTCTGCTCAGTTGTGCAGTCTAAGCACTTTCTCACACATTCATAGACTCTTATGGGAATACGATTCACAGAAGCACAGAAAGCTACACAGACTCTCCTGGGTCATAAATGGATGTAACAGACAGCAGCCTGTGTAACCATGGAGCAGTGCCTCACCACAACCTTGTGACAGGATGCTGAAACTGGCAGCACATTTTACCAGTGCTTGCTGTGTTATGCTGACCACCCTGAAAGAAGCACATATATTAATTCACATCTAACATGAAGGCCACTGCACACCACGCTGATCCAACAGAAACAAAACTCCTTTATTATCCGTTCTCAGCACATGCAAAGCACTTTAATGATGTCACAGTGAAAAATGTTAATGCAGCAGTGACAGATCTGCACTGCTCCCACAGGTAGTCATCCTCTCTCCTTTCTTCATCAGCGGTTGTGTTGCTGTTGAGTAAATCACAAAAACTTACAAACTAAGTAATTGCTGCTGAGGTTTCTAGATGTATGACAAAAGAGCACCGCAAAAAGTCACAATTTCAACAGTGGATGGTTTACGTCACATTTAGCTCTAATAATTTGTTATGAAGTAATGCTGTTTAGATTAGAAACAATATTTCTTGAATGACTAAATTAATCTTTGACATGTTAATATGAACTCATCGTATTCTGTGTTTATTGTTCAATCTTTCATTCATTCATAGATTGCATAATAATGCCTGTTATTACTAATGCTGGCTCTTTTGTATTGAATCCTTCAGACTGCGACCACAGTCTTGCCGATGTTTTCTCCCTGCAGCATCCCCATAAAAGCAGCTGGCATGTTTTCAAAGCCTTTTGTGACGTGCTCCCGACACTGCAGTTTGCCCTGTGGATGCAGAATGGAGAAATCACACAAAAAAAAGTGACATTAGATGGCCAATTTAAGTTTATAGCTTTACTTATAGGAAAGGATCCAGTGTCATAAAAACTACCCAACTAACCTCTTTCACCCAGGCCAACAGTCTCTTGAGGGTTTCAGGGTGCTTGTGCTCCCACCTGCTTTGCAAGAAGCCCTCCATCTTTAGCTGCTCAACCATCATGGTGAGGTGGGGGTATGGCCCTGAAAGACAGATCATTTAAGAGAACGCAATGAAGCATCTTTCAGTCCACGGAAACAAGAATTTATGTCTAAAATAATTGTTTGTGTGCCTACGCAGCTCTTAGGGCTCTTCAGCAGCACATCGTCTCCCTCTAGTGGAAAAATACATTAATACATGAGAAGTTGTTACGGGCATATTAACTGCTTTTTCGCTCTTGTTCACCGTATTGGTGACATGTGTGCACTTTTGGGGTCCAAGTCCCTCCAGAAAGGTTACTGTCCCCCTCAGCTGAATGCTACTTAAAAACCTTTAGAGCTGTAACTAAAGTAGAGTCATACAATTTGGTAATGAGAGCTCTGAACGCCCAAATTGTCCCTCAGTCATTGCAGTGCGAAACAAGTTCAAGCTAATTATTGCAGCTGATGGAGAGAAGGGAAATGCCCTTCATATCACATTGGAGCTAGAATGAGGTCATTCATCAGCTTGCACATACTTGACTAGAAAAAGTCATCTAAACTTAGCACAAAAAGTGAGGAAATTTGTGTTTGGTTGAGCATTTCTTTGTTGTAACACATATTCTTGGCAACAAATTATTTTCCCTTAAATGGGGACACATTTATAAGGAAAATGCATTTGGGGGTTGAGTATGTGGGGTGCACCCATGAAAAACCTGCCAAATCTCCTCTGCAAATGCCAAACAGCTTATTCTGCTGCTGACTCTTGTTTGGAGCTTCACGTACCCCAGATGCTGATAATCAGGCTTGTCAACATTGGAAGCAATCTCAATGCAGAAAGATACCGAGATGAGATTCTGCAACTGATGGCAATCCCATATCTCCACAGTCTGATAAACCACGCTCTGTGGGGGTGAGCTCAGTTCCAGAGACTACCTCTAGAATTTGGGAGTGGAGATGGCCTGCCTGCAGTCCTGAACTTAACCGCATTCAACCCCATTCATCAACTAGCACGGGATAAATGCTGGTTGAAAAATGGGATGCCATCGCACACAGTGGTGAACAAGCTTGTGACCAGCATGAGGAGGTGCCAGGTTCTTGTGTTGTGGTTCTTCCACAGGTTGCAGAGGCCTCTGGTTGTTAAATAAACAATTTGTCTGGTTTCTCCAGACTTCATACATCCAACAAAAAACACCAAACAGTAGAATAAACTCTTTGGCACTGACAGAGAAGATTTGGTAAGCTGTTCATGGGTGCAACCCACATACTCAACTCTGCTGCTTAACCCACAAATGCATCTTCCTTATAAATGAATCACCATTTAAGGAGAAATAAACAGGCTTTCCAACGGAATAAGATTTATTGCTAAGAAGCATTGTTACATCAAATAAATAAGCAAACAAAAACACATTTCCTTACTTTTTGTGCTAAGTTTATAGAGCACCTTTCCAGATAAATTTCACAAAGTGCTACACAACAAATGCTGGAACATAAAAACAAAAAGTTACCCAAAAGCAAGTTAAAAAAAAAACGAGTCTTTGGATGCTTTCAAAAAGAGTCCACAGAGAGAGTTCCAGAGGCTGGGGGCCACTGTTGCAGAAGCTCTGTCTCCTTTAGCTCTCAGTCAGCAGGCCCTGATCACATGACCTCAGGGACCTGCTGGGTATGAATGGATGTAAGAGTTCACTGATGTACGCTGGTGTTTGTCCATGCAGAGCTCTAAAAGTCAACACCAAAATCTTAAAGTGGACTCTGTAGTTAATGGAGCGCAAGTGCAGCTGAATTAGCAACGGTGTGACATGAGAGTATTTAGAAGCCTTTATTCAGAAACCTCACAGTTGCTTCCACACACAGCTATTCTTCCAAAGTTCTTCATCTGCTGCAGGGCAACATCTGAAGAAGGGTCTTCCACCTAAAACCAAGGAGCAGGGTCACTTACACACATCAAACATGTTATAATGAGTGCAATGTGAATGTGAGAGAAGAGCTCAGCAGTGATTAAAAATGCATGCTTGAAACTGCACCACCATTGCTCACGTTTTCAAAGAAGCAGTCGTATCCTTCAGGTGAAGCCTTCCTCAGAGCCTCCTCCAGGGAACCAACAGTTTTGTAGTTGAAGACCTCATCAAATCCCAGCTCTTTGAGGTAAGCTACTTGGGCATCAGTCCCTGCTGAGCCCACCACCTTACAGCCCTTGATCTTGGCGATCTGTCCCACCACGGAGCCCACTGCTCCAGCTGCAGCGTTCACCAGCAGGGTCTCACCCTCCCGGAGTCCCAAGACTTCTTCTATCCCATAAACAGCCGTCAGTCTGCAGAGAGACAGAAACAGTCAAATCCAGCTGTTTGTTTCTCCACTTCCACTGGAACCTCTTTGTAAGTGTTGCCATAAAAGGGTCATCCATCAGTGCTTAGAACCTGACTTTAACTCAGCAGCAGGACAAAACATCTGGAGCTACCCACTTGTTTTTCTTTAAAGAAGACTATTTTCTGCTCGTTCCTTACTCTGTTGTATATTAGCACTCGGCAGACTTTGTAAACACCTTAGAAACACTGTCCTTCTTCTTCTTAACAATGTAATTTTTTTTCAAACTAACCATCTTAACCAGTATTTATTAAGAAGGTTGGCTGGATTCTTCTATGCAGTGCTGCTCACTCATTGGATTAAGGTTAAGTGGTTTTGTTTTAGCTCCTAAGCAGAGTTTCTTACTCTCTTGCCTCAGCTAACACTTGTATTTGACTTCTCAAACCTCCTTAAGCTGCTCTTATATCACTGACATGAATTTACATTTTTAAACTTGTTTTAAACTCTCAATTTGCATTTAAGATTCAGCTGATACAGCTTCATGTCACTGTCTGCTGGAAAAGTCAGAACATCCTGTCATGATGTCCAGTAGAAAATGACTATGATCTATCAAGGTTACTTAAATGTGTCTTACCCGGGCATGCCGATGGTACCCACTGCCAGAGACAGGGACACATCTTTGGGCCACTCAGGCAGGATGGGAGTGAGGCCGGTCCCATCACTGATTGTGTGGGTTCTCCAGCCACTGTTACTGACAACGTGGCTTCCCACAGGAAATGCTGGATTTCTACTCTGGATCACTCTACAGGAAAACAACGCAAGAATAAGAAAAAGAACTTTTCACTTCAGTCAGTGGTGTCACTGAGATAATTCAGTTTGCTAACACCACTGGCTGAAGTCAAAACACAAAATGAAACTATGCAAAAGTATCTTAAATATCATCACACTGGTGCCCCTCTTTATTTCAAATGTGTTTTTGGTTATAAAGGCTCCAGAATATGTGAGTGTCATGTTTTTCACATCATGTAAAAAAATAAAAATACAAAATTTTAAAGTAAAAACTCTGAGTTGGAGGTGTGTATCTGCATCAATTTATGATGTTACACCTGGTTTCTAAAGTGAATCCTGGTCAATCCAGGTAAGCCAATCTGACTGATAAGGAACAGTTTATTCATTTATCCTTTT